>JBAGKK010000283.1:208131-225127 GCA_037177015.1 Euceroptres primus
TATCACAAGACGTTTGGACAATACTTTTTCGCGTTTTCGAGCGCTCGTCCCCTTATTGCATCCGGCCCCTCAATTAAACTCAATTTCGAAAAATACCGAATTACGGAATTAGTTAAAATACCGAATTAAGAATTTGTTTATGAAATTTTTTTATAATATTAACAATAATTATTCGACTACAAGGCTTTTCCATCATGATATTATATTGACACAAATTTCTTGCAATATACTAAAAGAAAACGTCAAAATAGTGAAAGTTAAAAAAAACGCTTTTAACAAATTAATTACACTTTAAAAAATTTTTCAGAAATTCTTCCAAAAAAAGTTTGGCAGCTTATAACCCGAACATTATGAAATTTTCTCTAATGCATTCGGAAATAATTCTGAATTGCAGTTGGAGATTTATTTATACAGTCTCCTAAGCTTTATGAAATATTTCCTAACTTTTCGGAAATTGATCCATATATTCGAAAATTTTTCCAATATTCTCGGCGAAATTACCCATTTTGCTCGGAAAAACGTATATCCGACTTTTTTCGGAAAAATTTCAATCTTTATTCTCTAAAATTTCCAAAATTTTTTACAGTGTATTTATAAAAAATTTTACTTGTTCGATGTAGCTAACCAAGTTATCTTCAACTAATGTCGGTTTATCAAATGTAGGCGATTGAAAAAATTTTCGCATTATTTCAAAGAACTTAGGAGCTCGAATTGGCAAAATTGTCATTTTAAGCGTTATATTTCTTTATTTAAAAAAAATTGAAGTCCTTTTTTAAAAATCGAACCACACAATTCTCTTCGAAATTTCATTAGCTTTTTTGAAAAAATGCATCCAACTCGGTAAAAAATTATAGGCTAAATATTAATTTTAACCAAAAAGTGTACTTATTTCCCACTGTGCGTTTCAGTGCAATTAATGATACTTTTGGATTTAGTGTATACTACAATGATTGAAGAGTAATTCGAGTTATTTATTTTTCACTGGTTAATATAAAAGTAATCTCATGAGAAAATAAAACTATATTCTGTAGAGAGTAATATTGAAAATAATTAAATCAGCAACTTTAATTGTAACCTTGGTAGATAACGAAAAGAAACTGAACGATAATTAGAACGCAATTCATCAGACTTATCGATTCTCTTCTTTTTAACAGAGGAGGCGTGTTGCATGGAACTCATGAATCTTCGGACCTGCCCGTACAGCCTCCTGAAAGGAGCTAGTTAATTGTTTGATCAACTCCTAATGGCTTTAGTTATATGAACTTTCTTTGCGGATGATTTTGAATTGTGTGAGCATAAGAACCACATAATATGTCTGGACAAACATATTTCTAAGTCACAAGTCACATTATATAACGAAATTGAAATAAATTGAACAAACGTTATGATCGTACCTCCATCTCCTAGTTTCCACATCGAACCATGGAAAACATAATTAATTTTTAGATCCCTAGACTCCTGAGTTTTCATCATCACTGAAACTTACTATCTCATGTCAAACTATTAAAATTAGTTGGAATCTTTCCCATATCCTATCATATTCCTCATTTTCTCCTGTACATTTATTCCCCGTGCAGGTTGAAATTCGCAGAAAAATGCGAATTGGCCTCAGCAAATGGAAGTTGATATTACTTTGTAAATTGACTTTAGATTCGCGATGAAAATACCTGCACGGAGAAAATGATGAGAATAACTTTACACAAATCGTATACTTCTATATGTTTGTTGGAAGAGTACTGTATACAGCCGTGAATACACACTGGCGGCCTTACTAACTATGTTTTTAGCTCGTCACAGCTGTTTGGTTGGCTGAACTGTTACAAGGGAACCTTGCTACGTTCCGCAGTCTTCGCAAGATATTGTCCACTCGTTAATTATCGTTGACTCGTTTGATAATTGCAATGTTTTGTTGCATGGCCCTACCCGCGGAACTCAACCCGCGGTTTTCGTCACCTTTCATTATCTTACCGATTTTGGGAATTTCTATGTTATCTGAATACAAAAGCACTCCAAAAATCGAAAATGATGTAATTTTTTTGTGATCACTTTGCTTTTCTGGTACCAAAATGAGCAAACATGCTGCAAACGTTAATACTGTTATCCATTTTGTTAAAAATCACAAAAAACTTATTAAAGTGTTTTTGAAAGAATTGAGTAACTATTACGAATTTTATTTTTTGTATCACTCTTAAATAAAATAATTAAAATCACTATTAAAATAACTATTAAGTAACTATTTAATAACTATTAAAATCACTACTTATCACTATTCAAATAAAAGAATTAAAAATTCAAGGAGTTTTACTACATAGGAAGTTATTGCAACGGTCGCAAATTAAATTTAATGCACATGTATATCAATTTCTGTAACTATATTGTGTATGCAAAACTGCAACATGTATACAAAACTGCAACAGAAATTAATGCGAGTATTTAATGCAAATTAGAGTAAATTTCATTCACAAGGAAAAAGCCTCCAGTAAGTGCATCATAAATGCTTGAAATGTTCAATGAACAGTAAACTTTACTCATTAAGTAATGCTGCTTTTGATAAATTCCATTATAATCTTTAAACGTGAAGTATTTTAATTACGTCCAAAAGTTATTAAATTTTTTCTTTTTTAAGTTCACTTTGACTTTAGAATTTTAGAAAAAACTATTTTAAAAAATAACTAATAAAATAGTTGACATCATTCTTGGCGTTGACGATGTTGTCTGTTACATTTGACTTTAACAAAGTAAGCTTTGATTTAAAAATATATTTACATACATTATAGCACGTTTGTGGCAGTTCGTTGCAATGTGACCAGAAAAGTTTGAAAGCCACCGTAAATATTTATTATTACTGCATACGGAAACATTTCTCCCTATTTCCAAGCTCCCGGCGTTGTTACGCGTTGTCAAGACTGAAAGGAAAGTTTGAATAGTCTCTTGAACGACGTAGATGGGGGCGGCAAAACCGAGCTTACGGGACGAGTTCCGCAGGCCACGAACCGTATATACAATATAACATAGACATAACTATGTACGTCTTTATTTTCGATATTAAGATAGAATGGTATATGGTGTACATTGTATATTTCCCGATTATTTGAATACCGTTCCGGTTTGTACATTCAGATTCAAATCAGAATTCAAGTGCCTAAAGCAGGCGCTGGCATGCTTAACACCGCACGCTTCGTGAACCTTGAGAAGTTGGAAAGGTGAGGAGAGAACTAACTGAAAAAGCAAACAATCTGAAAATCGAAACTATCTTTAAATGCAAACTATCTGAAAATGGAAACTATCTCCAAATGCAAACTACCTGAAAATGTAAGCTATTTGAAAATGCAAACTATCTGAAAATGCAATCCATCTAAAAAAGCAAACTATCCATAACCCAAATAAGTATCAATTTGACTTAAGTATTAAAGAAAACTTTGACGACGATTTTAATGCCTCGAGTATTATATCTTTATAAGAGAGAAACTTCTTCATAAATATTAAAATGCTATCAGGTATAAGCGCGTATGGAACGTTTCGATCTTTTTGATACTGTCACGATAAGGATCGCTCTCAAAGTTTCCTGGCTAATTAACCAAAGTCCAACTCAAACTACCCGAGCCAGCTTCGAGAGAGGTTCTGATGCTTTACGAGTCTTTATTAACAAAGTTCGCGTCGGCTGAAAATGTCAAAGACGACGATCACTTCTTTGCTGAAAAGTTTGGAACTGAATGTACGAGACTGGACCCCAGGTGTTGAGCCCTGTGCGGAAACCAAATCAAGTCGACGCTGTCACCTGGAACGTGACTCGCGATTTATACCCGTTCACGTTTTTCGACCTCATAACAAATTTTGACATCCTCCAGAATCATATTCCTAATTCCTGTTCCAATATCGTCGAAAAAGCCTCGCAAGTTTCCACAAACAACGATCAGATTTATCTTCTTTAACACTTTTTAGAAAATCCATAAAAGAGGCTTATTCATTTAAAGCTGATGACATTATTATCTTCAAGACACATTTAACATAATATTATTAACACGAAGAATTAACATGGCATAATGATCGCATAATTTAGGAATTTACATATTTTTCACTATGTACAAGTTCAAAATATGATGTTTAATTGACTAATTTTTCAGTGTCAAGACATATTAATTTCTTTTGTTGAAATGAGATCACTTGAGGTTTGTTTCAGGTGATCTGATAAGGATACTTTTTAAATAGATTAATTAATAGAACACTGGGCAATGCAACAAAAATGTATATAACCAAATTTTCGAAAGAAAGATTTTTATTGTTATCGTTTTGTGTCGATTCTGAATGCTGATTGTCTTTTTCTAAATATAAAATTTTCCCATTCCAAATAATAGAAATAGTTCAAATAAAAAAAAAAAGATGATTGAAATTGGAAACACACTCGAAGCGCGCAGATTGGTCTGGTTGTATATATCAAAATAAAAATATTAAAATAAATTAATGAAAAAAATTAATTTATTAAATTAAATTAAATTAAATTAAGTTTATTGAATTTATTAAAATAAATATTAAATAAACTATTTTTTAAATAAACTTTACGATAAAAATCCAAAACATTTTTATTACACATTCTAAGACATAATTCTCTAAATGATAAAATTGTATTCAATTGTACTTGTACATAACAAAAGTGTTAATGTTCCCGTTTGAAAATTTGGTGTTTTGCCGAAATTTAGTTTTATTTTTATTTATTTTTTGACAAATAAAAAAATAGTCATCCGAACGTCAAACTGTAACAAATTTTATAACAAAAAAATATATCAAATCAAAATACAAGGTTTTCGAAATAAGCCAGATACTTTAAATCATTAAACAGAAAATCCCAATGTATTAAAACATTGCAAACAGTTGACAGCTACATGGACACAATAATGAATTGTCAACCCTTTGCAAAGTTTTGATTCAATTTTTGGGATCAAAATTTCAAACAGATCTTTTAAAAATGAATAGATATTTTAATGCCGGGAATTATCTATTGTCAGCAATTTTTAGTTTCTGTAAGATCATAAACTGTCGGGAATTTTGCAATGCCCAAAGTTTTCTGATTTCGGGAATTTCCTATTTCGAATATTTTTTTGGTTGGGAATTTTATAGTGTTGAGAATTTTATTTTTCTGAATTTTTCAGTCATCCCTATCTTTTCTGTTCTTATCTTTTTAAGAATTAAGTTCATATTTAGAATATTATTTATACATTAAACGAATTTTTTATGCAATATTTTAGACATTTGTTGCAAATATATTTCAATAACTTAATTAAAAACCATGCAAACTGCTTTAGAACTGTACCTTACATATTTATGAAATTTCTCTATACCTTGAAAAATTTTAACAGGTTTTGTACATTTAAAATAATGATTATATGGGTGATTGCCAAAAAGTTGACCATTTTAAATCCCTATCATTTTTCACATGTCCTGTGATTAATTAATATCTTCTAAATATATCTGAGCAAAGTACTTACATCAGGGCACAATTTAGGAAAGTTTAAAAATTTTAGACGACTTCGTTTAGAAATTATAAACAAAACTGTTTGAAAAATGTCAGGTTACGCGATGTCCTAAACTATAAATTTAAAATAGAAAATTTCTAAGTAATATCAAAAATATTTTTTAAAATAATTTCGACTTATAAAAAACGATTGAAATTAGTTGGAAAAGATGATTATGGAGTGGTAAGTTGAAAATTTTACAGCTAAAGATACGAAAAATCGCTCCAAAGTCTATCCCCAAGTTTTGTGTTAGGTTTTACGATTTTGCTATATTAAGATGAAACTCGAAGATCGTGATTGAAACTATTCAAAATACGACGTAGATTTGTTAATTTTAGGATAACGATGATTTTCATATAGTTGAATATCGATTTCTCATCAGTATTTTCAAACAGCAGTCAATAATAATCACTATTTTTGTACAATATGTTTCACAAAATGTCATACATATCGAATTATTAATTAAAGATTTTATTAAAAGAGATGATATTTTGAAGCTGTGAAGTCAATATCAAATGAATCAAGCAATCACAGATGTTTTTCATATTTTTAATCATTTTTACCTGTTCTTGGAATATTTTTAAAAGATTCTTCAAATTTCGTTTTTGTATACCCTCTTGAGTTGGACGAGTTTAAAAAAAATATATTTTAAGCGGCTTGGAATATTTGTTTTCGGAAATTTCGAGGTCTAATATAGTCAACTTTTTAGCAATCACCCGTACAATGAAAATTAAATAAGATACTAAAAATGGAATCAGCTTTAAATGAACCAATGCAAACACCGAAAAATCTATTTGTTTGATTGAATAAATATTGAGTTGAACAAACCAATTTGATATAAACAAATTTTCATTTGAATTAAATATATTTGATTTGAATGAAATAAGTTTTGTTTCAGTCAAACACAATTTCTTTAAGTCAAATCAATTTTTTGTTTAAAAGAAATAAAGTATTTGTTTGACCACAGAATAAAGATATATTTGATTTAAATAAAGTTTTAATTCAAGCCAATATTGTTAAAATCAAGACAGTGTCTAGTATTCCGGAAATTTCCGTACAACTAGCACACAACATAGTATGGGCCGAGACTACTGTGACGGAATCTTCCGTAAGAAGAGCCTGTCTTTCCTTTGTGTTGTATGCTAGTTGTACGGAAAATTCCGTAAACAATATCCTCGGCCTAAAATCAAATAAAAAATTTGTTTGAATAAAACAACGTGCAATTAAACCAATTGAGTTTTTTGAGTCAAAATCCTTTTCTCAGTGAGATGAAGAAAAAAATCTGCTGGATTTACAGAATTTTAGCCCAAAAGTATATAAATAAGGAAAGCATAATATTTCTGTTGGTTTTACTGGTATTTTCTGTAAATCTTACTGAAGTTTCAACAAATCTAACAAATTTTCAGTCGAGGGGTTAACTGCTAGCAATTTGAATGCACTTCTGAATTCAATAATTTAAAAGAATTCAAGGGGAATTCAAGGAATTCAAAAGAATTCAAAGAATTCAAAAGAATTCAAAGAATTAGGAAGAATTCAAGGGGAATTTAAAGAATTAAGGTGAGTTCAAAGAATTTAAGGTAAATTCAAAGAATTTAAGGTGAATTCAAAGAATTTAAGGTGAAATCAAAGAATTCAAGGCGAATTCAAAAGAATTGAAAGAATTCAAAAGAAGAATATATGGTGAATTCAAAAAATACAAAATAAATTTAAAAGAATTTAAAGAGAATTTAAAGAATTCAAGGTGTATTCAAAAGAATTCAAAGAATTAAAAAGAATTCAAAGAATTCAAGAGAATTCAGGAATAATTGTACACCTGAATTCAATATAGTGGTTAACCCCTTGTTTTCAATTTAATTGTCAGAAAAATATATGCTGTCTCAATGTCTATAAATTTAAAGGAACCATTTTTCTCCGTGTACGGGAAAGTGGTACACAAAATAAAATTGTCTCGACTCATTGCTTGTGGTTACTGGTGTCGTTTAAACAATCAAAAAAATCTGGTTAAACAAACCTTTACAATAAATTCTAATTGTTTTTAACAAAATTCTGGTCAAAAGAATCAGAATTTTCAGTTAAAACACAAATTTAACAAATAATTGTGGTTAAAATGACCAGAATTCTAGTTAAAATAATCAGAGTTCTAGTTGAAATAACCAAAATTTTGGGTAAAATAATCAGAATTTCTTGTAAGGGAATATTTAACTCGACATATTCTGGTTATTTCAACCAGAATTTTTTTGAATGTAAAAGATGTTTCTCACTCCTTAAAAAAATGACAAAAACAGCTGTCAAAATTCGACGGGACTCATCCGCCCCGACCAATATGGAGTGGAAAATTGCGGCCATTGGCGTTGATTATTGAAACCAAAATTTCTAATCATATCATTGTCAGTGTGTGCAGTGCGCTTCTGGTCACTGCCGCGTCATGTCATGTGTGTGCGTGTGTGCTTAAAATTGACACGTAATTCTATATGTTTGTGCGTATGTGCGTGCTTAACGGAACACGTACAGGATCAGTCCGTTTCACTCCCGTGCCAGATCGTATGAGCTTCGACTAATCCAAACGTGTTCTTGAGCGACTTGGACGTCGCCGACGTTTACTCGCACCAACCTTAGCTCTCAAATTGCCTGCCTGCTTATGAACATATTGCCTGACACGCTTTTATCGTAGATTATGCTTATGATTGCTTGCATATACCTCCCACGTTTTTCTAGTTCTGAAAATTTCTCCTATTTCGTATTATTCCTCGACTAACTCAAAACCTTATATACATATAACCTTATCTTTCAAGGGAATTTATAAATGTTATTCACGAAACATTATAAAAAGATTCACAATTGAGTGAAGGCTGTTCCAAACATTTGGATCGGATAAAAGCATTCGCAACTTTTGAATCAGAAATTGATTATAGTTTTTTGCTATTCATAATTAATCTGAGAAACAAATACAAAAAGAAAGTGGCATCGAGGTTTAGAATTTATCGTCAATAACAAATTTGATTATTAATTCATCTCAAAACGTTTAATTTTTTTTTATTACAAATTCTCATTCGATTGGAAAAGGACGTATAAATGCAAGGAATTTTCAATTTACTAAAAGACCCGCTCGAATCGAACCGTGGAATTAGTTTTGAAGGCGCAAACCCGTGGTCAAAGAAAGGGGACTCGATCAATGTTTCTATCATTTTTCAGTGATCTGTCAGACCGTGTAGCCTTCCATCTAGTCCCCTTTTTTATCATCGGTTTTTTTTACGTATTCATTCGCTACGTTAGGCACACTACCAAGCTCTTTTGAGGCTATCTTTTCAAGAAAAGATAACTACGTACGTTGAGCGGTGTAGCTTCTTTAATTCCAGGAAAGGATAGGGTCTGTGAAGTTTTGGAAAAAGCGCTCTCTCTTTCTCTCGTTACAGCGACTATCGTCGAAGCTTTAACTATCTTTAGTTTGTTCCGAGCAAACTTGCTGAATAGAGTGGTCCAAAAAATTTATTTTCGGAAAAAAGGCAGGACATCCCCCATTTTGTGAAGTTCTTGCAGAAAATAATCGCATTTTTTTGTTTAAATTAGTCAATATTAACACGTGCCATAAGCGCCCCAAAAATCTCACGAGATTAGCATAGCAAAATTTTTGTATTCAGAAAAATGAGATTCACGTTTTTAGGTTTAAACTTAGCTTGCGGTAGATTATCAGAATTTTTTGGGAAATCTCCAACGAGTAATTTCCGCTAAACTTTGAATTTTTACCTCCCCCCCCCCTTATGGAGCCTCCAGAATTCACAAAAAAACTGAAATTGGCAATTTTGCGTAAAATCAACACATATGTTCCATTTTTGGCCACTGCTTATTTTTATTCAAGATGTGATATGTTTTTAAGCATTTGGTAACTAATTTACAACTGTTTAAACAATTTACATTTGTTTAAATAATTTGTTTTCCATACTAACTCACTGAAAGGTACTTTTTTACGTTTGATCCCACAATTAGTTATTGACAGAAGAACTAATTTTTTTCAAGCATTTTCCAATTGAATATTATTTATTTTCAACTTTTTCTTAAAAAGAGGTAAAAATCTCTAGTTTTTCCCAATTTGTTCAACTTTGTCGCTTAATCCTGAATATTTGCCTCATTAGGATGACACTGCCCCATTTTATAACAAATTACTATTTGCTTCAACAATTTTTTTTTATTTAAACAATTTTTTCTGAAAGAAATGTTTGAAATTTATCATTATGTGTCAATTTTGCGTAAAATTGACACATATGAGCTATATTTTTCTATTTTTTGGCCACTGCCTATTTTTATTCAACAAGTGACATGTTTTTAAGCATTTGTTAACTAATTTACAACTGTTTAAACAATTTACATTTGTTTAAATAATTTTTTTTCCGTGTAACTCACAGAAAGGTACTTTTTTTACGTTTAATCGGACAATTAGTCATTAACAGGAGGACTAATTTTTATTACAAGCATTTTGCAATTGTCTAAACAATTGAATATTATTTATTTGTAATTTTTTCTTAAAAAGAGGTAAAAATCTCTAGTTTTTCCCCAATTTGTTCAACTTTATCGCTTAATCCTGAACATTTGCGTCATTAAGATGTCACTGTAACATTTTATAACAAATTACTATTTGCTTAAACAATTTTTTTTGTTCAAAACATTTTTTCTGAAAGAAATGTTGGAAATTTTTTATTTTCTGTAAATAATCCGGTAATTAATCATTTTTTAGGGAATTTTTTTTCAAATCATTATTGAATTATTTAAACAATTTATTAAACTATAATTGTTAATTTTGATGAAAATTTGATAAAAGGTTCGTTTTTTTCTAAATTTGGTTAAATATATGACTTTAAGCCATATAGGGTAAGTGCACTGGTCTCCTCTCACGTATCAGTGGTCGGACGAATATTTATTTTCTCTGAATAAAATTGCTCTAATGTTGTAAAAGTCCTATCATATGAAAAAGATTGACATTTATTTTCTAACTTTTTTGACAGTTCGCAAAATGTAATACTTTTTTATTTGTGAACTTCCAAAAGTTGTTCTAACACCACTTTTGGAAGTTCACAACATAGAATCGTTGTCCGCCCACCGATGCGTTAACCCTATTTAAACAAATTTAGAAAAAAAGAACTAACTTTTTATCACATTTTCATCAAATAAATAAATTAAATAAATGTCAATAATCCGGTAATTTGTCATTTTAATAGAAATATTTTTTGTGGAAACCATTATTCAATTGCTTAAACAATTTATTAAACTTTAATTGTTAATTTTGACGGAAACGTGATAATAAGTTAGTTTTTATCTAAATTTGGCTAAATATATGGTTATCTTTTATCACATTTTTATTAAAATTAACAATTAAAGTCTAATAAATAATTTAAACAATTGAATAATGGTTTCAAAAAAAATTTTCTCCTAAGAATTACAAATTTCCGGATTATTTACAGAAAAAGATAAATTTTAAACATTTTTTTAGAAAGAACAAAAGAAAATTGTTAAAACAAATGAGAATTTGTTTAGGACAGTGACATCTTATTAATGATGTAAATATTCAGTAATAAGCAACAAAGTTAACCAAATTGGAAAAAAACTAGATATTTTTACCTCTTTTTAAGAAAAAGTTACAAATAAATAATATTCAATTGGAAAATGCCTGTAATAAAAATTAATCCTCCTGTTAATGACTAATTGTCCGACTGAACGTAAAGAAAGTACCTTTCAGTGAGTTGGTAGAGAAAACAAATTATTTAAACAAATGGATATTTTTTATACCATTGTAAATTAGTTTAAAAAATGCTTAAAAACATGTCACTTGTCGAATAAAAATATATAATGGCCAAAGAATGGAAAAACAAATCACATATGAGTCAATTTTACACAAAATTGTCAATTTCTGTTTTTTTTTTGTGCATTTTTGGCGCTCCTTAACAGAGTGTGGGCGGAGGGGATCAAAATTCAAAGTAGTTTAACAGAAATTACTCGTTGTAGGTTCTCCAAAAAATTCTGATAATCTCCCGCAAGCTAAGTTTAAACTCCAAAATGTGAATCCCATTTTTATGTAAACAAAAAATTTCCCATGTTAATCTCATGGGATTTTCGTTGCACGTGATAATATTGAATAATTTGAAAATCAACAAAAATTCAATTATTCTCCCTGGGAACCTCACAAAATGGGGGAGTGTCCTGCCCTCTGCCGTAAAAAAATTGTTGTAATGCATTTTTCGATCATCCTAGTGCTGAAGAATCGTCGAGCCATCACTTAAAAAATGGTTGGTTTGGCCAACTACTTTGATTTGTAACATGTGCCTCTACTATATTCAGTTTGTTGTAACAAAAGTTTGAATAGTTACATCGACTAGTAAAAGTTTGTAAATACTAAAGTAATTGGTCCTACTACTAAAGTAGTTGGCACAACACGCCATTTTTTCAGTGTTCTATTGCTGCATGATGTCATTATAAACAAATCAAGAAAAACATTTTTTAGCCCTTTTTTCACATTAATTTTTAACATTTTAAAATATATAAGATTCCTAAGTGGTCTTCTTTTCTCAAAAGAAGTATAAAGCCAATAAAATATGAATCAAGTCTGAATAATTTGGTGTTTCGACAAAAGCTCTAATTTATGAGACATTTTTATATTTCCTTCTAAAATTTTTGTTACGACCTCCTGAACAATATCGGGGAATATCATTGGACACAGACGCGGTTTGTTGACAAAGGTTTTTATTAATGGGAAATCCGATGATTTCCCGATGAACGCCATTAAATTCCCTACAAGGTATATTCTGAGGAAATTTCCCATTTGCAATTCAATAGAATTCTATTAGCTGAATATATACCAACGCCGAAAAACGATCACGACGCGGGACCATATTCACAATGGTAATTTAGTTATTTTAGAAAGTGAAAAAATATTTTTCTCTCTGATGCATTCGACAAGCTATTCTTTTACGCAATAAATTGGAAAATTGTGTTCATTATTAATTATTTAGATTACAGTTATTCCACCTATCATTTCAATATTTTCTCCTGCATTTTCAATGCAAAAAATAAATAATTTATAAGAATTTAGTTTATTTTGTATTGATTAAATATTAAATCGCATTAAAAAAATTGAAAAAATCGATTTGGCATAATTTATACGTGACTGAGAGTTTTCTGCCCCTTTTCAGCAGAATGGATTTATGCAGTTTTATCGATTACTCCTCAATTCTGATAAATAATAAAAATGTTCACTTCATATAGTTCAGCTCCAAATTAATAAAAATCTTGTATCTTGATTTATAAAATCCAGGAAAATAGATTCTCAGTTATTATATTGAATTTTGAAAGAAAAATCGAAGCGAAGATTGTAATTTGTATTCAATCTTGACGATCAATAGCTAAATGTTCCCAAATAGCAATATTTAATCAATCGAATAAAGTAGAATTGTAAACAATCATCTAAGAAATAAAATTGACTATTCATCGGAAATGGTTCCAATTAAGGGTGTTGGAATGCAACCAAACACAAAAATTCGAGAATACGGATTTATATAAAAAAATACGAGAAAAAAAGGCTGCGGAGCCATGATTTTATCGAAAAAATAAATTGGACTGACAAAATAAATAAATTATATGTCCAAAATTTTTTTCGTGAAATCGAAAGATTAAAATTTAATCTTTCGATTTTACGCGAACAATATTGAAAATATATTTTATTTGTAAATCGAGACATGGTGAAAGATACGGCTAATATTGGATTGACCCTCTGTATAGAATCAGAAATTTAGAAAAATATATAAGCAAAGGTATTTCTTTTATTAACTTTGAGGTCGATTTCTTAGAAACTAATTTTAAAAAAAGGCAAATGTTTTAGTTAAACATGGAGGTCCTCTTCAGAGTCAATAACAAACAATAAATTTTCTGACAACCTGCACACATGCATGCAATACATAATTAATTAATTATGCATTTTGGCCATACATGCGGGCTCTCTTCAGTGCCAATAATAAACAATAAATTTACTGGAAAATACAAGCACTACATAATAAATTAATTATGCATTGCACGTATTTTCCAGAAAATCTATAGTTTGTAGTTGGTACTGAAGAGGTCCCCCATTTGTAATGGAAACGTCTGCCTCTTTTTCAAATTAGTTCATAAGAATCCGACTACAAAGTCAATCAATAAAGAAAACCTTTTCAAATGATCAATCAATTCACAAATCAAAAGACGAAAATTTAACGACCAATATTCAATATTAACCCAGTGGGCACAAGTTTCACAAGACGTTAAAAACCTTTAAAAACGAAGAAGGAGGAAAGAAAATGAAGACGATAACAATTTGTATCCTTCTTTGTTTCAAGATATGCAATCTTATTATTGATGGTAATGATAAAAGAAAAAAGATTATTTTTCATGAAAAAAGTTAAATATATACAAAATTATTTCTTTCAAAAATCTTATTTTTGATCAAACTTTTTTTCTTATCACTTTTTACCAAATGTTTAAAAATTAAACGATTTTAATGAATAATAGCTTATTTTCGCCGAAAAAATTCTCTACAACATGACTTCCTCCAATTTTTAAAAATAAATAAGCTAGTATCAGAAATGGTCATTAATTCATAAAATTTGTGTGAAAAATTATTTTTTAATGATTTCAGCCATTAAAATTTTTTTTAAATTGAATGAGGTCAACTTGTAGAGAATCTTTTTCCTGAGCAAATAAGTAGTCATTAATTAAAATCGTCTTATTTTTAAAAATTTGGTAAGAAGTGATAAGAAAAAAAGTTTGACCAAAAATAAGACTTTTTAGATAAATAATTTTTCTGTATTTTAAATGTTTTTCATGAAAAATAATCTTTTTTAATTTAAACAATATCATCAATAATAAAATTGCACATTTTGAAAGTGTAATTAAATAGGTTTTCTTAGTACCTGTTTTTTCGTGCGCATAATATCTTTGTCCAAATTTAGTCGCGATGTTTCTTAAGAAAAAAAAAAACCTTTGTTTATATTTGTATTAATTTCTGATATTTTATGCAATATATCATTCTACTTTGTTTTTGCAATGGAATCATGACTTCGCAGGCTTTTTCAATTCTACTTATCTTATTCTCTATGCAAACAATGGATCTATTTTCCTCAATTTTATTAATCATTTGAAAGATTTATTATTTTCGAAACTGAGCGACATCTTTAAGATTCTTTGTGTTTTCTATTTTAAGCCAGTCGCTACTAACACTTCTACATGCACTAATAGGTCTCCGAGATAATTTTTGTTCTAAAGGTAAAAAAAAGTCCCCTGATTACGAATGTATTTGTTATTTTTTCTAAATCCTGGTCAATTTTTGTTAAAAGAATTTCATTATTTATTAACAAAAAAAATTATAAAATCATTTTTAGCATTGGTGAGCAAAAATAAAACTTTTTTGCCTCTTGCATTTTTTTTTGTAGGATAAACTATTTGCAATTTACAGCGTTACAAACAAATGATTTTTTAACAAAATTGACATATTTGCTCAGTCGTACCTCAGAATGTATTGCTCAAAAAAATTTGAAACTTGTATATTGTCTATATCGAGGCTAGATCTCTTGAAAGCAATAAGAAATCTTTCAATCGAATGAAAACTTCTCTCCGTGAATTTTTTTTTTAAATTGCTATTTTTAGGACGAAATCATCTAGACATTTAATTTGGTAATAAAAAAAATCCAGGTCAAGCAGTGTCATAATTTTCCCTAAAACTGTTGCAAAACCTGTACCTATCATTAATAACATTGTTTATTCTTCATAAGCTCTCTTGCTTTATTATTTATATCAATTGTTATAAATAAAGACTCAGAATGACCAGAATTGATTATTTTTTAACTTTTGCTGTTAATCTTTGATACAAGAAGAAACTTTACTCTTTTGACATTTTCTTGTACGACGAGCCATTATTTATTCACAAGCTTGTAAATAATATATTTTTCATAAATCTGCGCTCCCCTACAAGCCACAATTTTCAAGTTATTCACGATAACCTTTTTTTATAAGCCTAATTTTACCGTGAAAAGTATAATTATCTTGGTTAGAATTTTCAATACTTGCTCCTTATTGTTAATAACTATTGTTTTTAACGAAAAAACCTCAATTAAGGCAATCAATTTATTTTTATTTTTATATAATCTGTGGCACAAAATAAAACTTTTTAACCCAGAGACATTTTCTCGTATGACGAGCCATTATTTATTCACAGCCATATAAACAATGTATTTTTTATTTATAAGTGTATATTCTATTAATCTTTATATGGATGTGAATAAATAATGGCTCGTCGTACAAGAAAATGTCACGAGATTAAAAAGTTCTATTTTGTGCCACAGATTAATATAAAAAGAAAAATAAATCGATTGCCTTAATTAAGGGTTTTTGTTAACAACAATAGTTATTAACAATAAGGAGCAATGTATTGAAAATTCTAACCAAGATAATCTTGGTATTTTACGGTAAAAATTTTGAACCAATAGTTCGATTAATATGACATTTTGTAAAACATATTGTGCCAAAATAGTGATTATTATTGACTGCTATTTGGAAATACTGTTGAGAAATCGATTTTCAACAGTATAAAAATCTTCGTTAGTCTAAAATTTACAAATCTACGTCGTATTTTGAATAGTTTGAATTACGATCTTCCAGTTTTATCTTAAAAGAGCAAAATTGTAAAACCTGACACAAAACTTGGGGACAGACTTTGGAGCGATTTTTCGCATCTTTAACTGTAAAATATTCAACTTATCACTCATAATCATCTTTTTCAACTAATTCCAATCGATTTCCGTACGCTCAAATTATTAAAGCAAATATTTTTGATATTATTTAGCAATTTTCTATTTTAAATTTGTAATTTGGGACTCGCGTAACCTGGCATTTTTCAATCATTTTTATTTATAATTTATAAACGAAGTCGTCTAAAATTTTGAAAATTTTCTAAATTGTGCCTTCGTGTGAGTATTTTATTCAGATATATTTAGAAAAAATGAATTAATGTGAAAAATGATAGGGACTTAAAATGGTCAACTTTTTGGCAATCACTCACATAATCAATACCAACAAAAGATATTTGTGTTAGAATATTTATCTTCACTCATGACAAAATCATGCCAATGAATATTTCAAAACCTTGTGAAATTTTCTCAAAACTTTAAAATGAAAAGCTTAGAAATTATTTTAAAAAGTAAACATTTTTCTAAAATCAATAAACGGTTACGATGGTCTCTAAAAGGTTAATAATTTATTATTTATAATTGTATAATTATTTATAGTAATTATTAAATATTATATTATTAATCAACTACACTCGTCGCCGAATCGAAAGCCCCTGAATCGAAAACCACCTTCATGGTCATTCACGCTTCATTGATTCTGTCCCCCGCTCCTGAGCGTCCCGCGACGGCGCCATCGCTCGAGCAGTCAGGGCCGCCAGACGTTGTTTACATCACGACTCTCTGCGC
>JBAGKK010000283.1:225604-278622 GCA_037177015.1 Euceroptres primus
GCTTACTAAAGCAATTGGTAAACGATTCGGCACTATTTCATTAGTAGAAAACTACTAATTCAGATTTAGAGAGTACAAATTGATGCAAACTGCATACTACACGAGTTTGTAAACTTTGATTTCGAATGTCGATATAGTCGTCAAGAAAAACCGAACTTATTTTTTTTTAAATCAGGCTGATCCACCGTGTCGGTTGGGCCGGAGGTCGCCAGCATAACGATGGCGTTGCATGCAACCTTCGTTCGTTAGATTCAAGTTGTTCCTTCGTCGATTATATGCTAAATTATCCTCGTCCCCTTCTGATTTTTATGCAGACCTGTCTTTTCCCTCGTTTAAATACGAACTACTTGCCTTTATGTTTGCCTGTACCATTAGGAAGCATATTCGATATTTCTGTGATTTGTTGTACGTTGGCACGTCACGAAGTCAAATCAAATTGCTGCAAGAAAATATCAGCTTTTCGTTCACATAAATTTATGAATACAAGAATTTCTTAAGATTTTCTTCTTGTTTTATAAAAACTTTCCTAAATATTTAAGTGTGATTAGTATTAAAAATTAAGGTTTATAATTGAATTTAATATGTAAATAAGGGTGATTGATAAAAAAATTAACCCTTCTAAGTCCCTATCATTTTTCACATTTCCTGTGATTAATTAATTTTTCCGAAATATATCTGAACAAAGAACTTAAATCAGGGCACAAGTTAGGAAACTTTTAAAATTTTAGACGACTTCGTTCAGAAATTATAAATAAAAATGTTGGAAAAATGTCAAGTTACGCGATGTCTCAAACTAAAAATTTTGAATAGAAAGTTACTAAATAATTTCAAAAATATTTCCTTCAGTGTTTGTATTTCCTTAATAATGTGGGCTTATAAAAATCACTTGAAATTAGTGGGAAGAGATAATTAAGGAATGACAAGTTGAATATTTTAGAGTTAAAGATGCGAAAAATCGCTCCAAAGTCTGTCTCCAAGTTTTGTGTCAGGTTTTACGATTTTGCTATTTTAAGATAAAACTCGAAGATCGTGATTCAAACTGTTCAAAATACAAAGTAGATTTGTTAATTTTAGGTTAAGGAAGATTTTCATATAGTTGAACATCGATTTCTCATCAGTATTTTCAAATAGCAGTAAATAATAATCACTACTTTTGCACAATATGTTTGACAAAATATCATATTTATCGAACTATTAATTGAAAATTTTATTAAAAGAGAGGACATATTGAAGCTGAGAACTCAATGTCAAATAAATCGCGCTATCACAGACGTTTTCCATATTTTTAATAACTTTTACCTGTTCTTGGAGTGTTTTTAAAAGATTCTTTAAATATTTATTCTACCAGGTAGAATGTCATACATTGCGAACTTTGTTAGTGCAGTGAGTTTTGAGGTCAGGGCCGCATCAGAAGTTGTTTACATCGCGACTCTGGGCATATACTTTTGTACGTTCAGGGACTATATATGCGGTCCTCAGTGTTGACATAAGAGTGCTCGCTCGTCGCTTTAAATCCGGTTAAAACTGGATTTTAATAGCGCCCGTTACTGTACCGACCAGACCAGAGGCCGGCACAGTTACGAGAGATGAGTGTATCACAAATATATTCCTTGATCTCCCTGTTTCGTTTTTTCATACTTTCTTAGGTTGTATATGTTCAAAAAAAAATATTTTAGGCACCATGGAATATTTATTTTTTTCGGTGTGGTCTAATATGGTCAAGTTTTTGGCAATCGCCTGTTTAAACAATTGAAAAGTTTTTGGAATCCTTTAGTAATTTTGAGTAAAATTAAGCGAGTTTTTGATAAACTAAATATACACTTATAAGTGCAAATAAGTGACTGAACTCTGGAAACTACCATAAACTTGGATTTTAATAGTTGGCTTTATACGTTCCTTGTTCAATAGGGTGGTCTTTATTTATAGAGTAAATTTTCTTTTGATTCCTTTGCTCCCACTGGCAGAATTTGTTCACATACCCAAAAAAAGAAACTACGTCAAATTTTAGCCAAATCGATTAATATTTACTCACCAAACATGGGCCTTGGAATTTCCCATGGGATTTACATGAAAGAAATCACGCAAAAACGAAAAATCTGCATAACTTTTTCAATTTATACTCGAATCATTCTGTCTCCGAGAACAAAAATTTGCATGGGATGCTTAAAATATCTTAACAGTTAAAAACTCAAAATTTTAGAAAATCACAACATGGCGGCCATCTAAATGGGCCCAAAAATCCTATTTCTTAAAGTTATTAACAAAGGGTGACAAAAATTACAGAAATTACTTGATAATTTTAAAAATCTAAAATTTTGAAAAAATATAAAATGACGGCCAATTCAATATAAAAAATAACTCATATTTACAGTTTTCAACTAAATGCTTTGAAGCTTCGTAAAAACAAACTATTTAGCTCCAGAAACTACTTGATAATTTTAGCAATCGTAAATATTGGGGGAAAAAACAAAATGGAGACCAATTCAAAATTAAAAAAAAAAAACTTATCCAGCAAGATGCAAGCTGAAAAAAATCATACTGAAATAATATTATTATTATTAATAATATTCAAGGCACTGCATAAATAATATTTTTTCATTTAGATGTAAATTTCACGTTCTTCTTGTATTTTTCATTAAACGGATACCATTCAAAAATATGAAAATAAATCTCTCCCTTATTTTCTCGAATTACCTTATAAGTTCTGAATCAATATTCTTTTTCTGATAAAGTTTAAAAGTATTTTGTTGAAAACTGTAGTAATAAGCTTATTTTTAATTTTAAATTGGCCATCATTTTGGATTTTTTCAGTGTTTGGATTTTTAAAATTATCAAGTAGTTTCTGAAGCCAAACTGTTTGTTTTTACGAAGTTTCAAAATATTTCGTTGAAAAATGTAAAAATGAGCTGTTTTAATTTTAAATTGGCCGCCATTTTGTATTTTTTTTTTAATTTTAGATTTTCAAATTTATCAAGCAATTTCTGAAGCCAAACATTTTGTTTTCTCAAAGTTTAAAAGTATTACGTTGAACGTTGTGAGAAAATAGTATATTTCGATACAAGAAGCCAAGCGGGCTGTTTGGTGATGGGCCTTCACACGAGCAGTGACAACCCGTCCGTGAGGCCTCATGTATCGAACAATATTTTTCTTTACAAATAAATGCAAAACCTGAGATTGCCCACCGTTTACAGACATCAAAAATAACCTCACCAATAAGATTTTTACATGGTAACAGTTTATGATGCTAGATGGCGATAGTAGGAGCAAATAGTTAGTAGCAAAATATTTTGCTTACCGATGACCGGTGACCAAAATTATTTTACACACCGCCACAGTAAACAAAATATTTTGGCTACTGCTCATCAATGCAGTGCGCAAACGGCCATTTTGGATGTCTGTCAACGGTGGCCAAATGAGGGTTTTGCATGCATGTGTAAAGAAAAGGTATTTTTTAAGTTTTTAATTAGCCACGAATTGTTTTTAATACCGTCGGGGCAACTTCGGTCATGTGGGGTAAATTCGGACAGTCATAAATTAATACTTTAAATTACTAAAAACGGTTCCAAGTAGAATATGGAATCAGTTTAAGCCTTAACTGGTTCCAGATCTTAGTTAAATTCAACTTGAGTATAATTTAAACGATGACTTTAGGGTTGTCCGAAATTACCCTACATGTCCGAAGTTGCCCCATTTGACAGTAAGATATTACTTTTAAACACACTTTTTGTTTGAAGATGATGACAAACATTCTATTGATTTTTATCAACTGAATACTACCCTATATTTAAAAAAATTATGCATTAAAAGTCTTTCATTACTTAGAAAACTGTGATAAAAATTATTGAAAATTTCGAATTTTTTGAATTTACTTTTTGTTATATCAAAATATTTAATCATCAACCTCAATTTTTTTAGTAGAAAAAGGTGTATTTCAGTATAACCACCAAATCTAGAGCAGATCGTCGATCTAACCATCCAGATGATCAGTTTGGCTATCTATATAACTGCCATACATATGTTTCACTTAGATATAGTCAGCCGGACCCTCTAGATGATCAGGCCAACCTTCCATTTTGCTCCGCGAAAATAAGGTCTAAAACGATTTTTGAGAAAAATTATCGAAGAATATAATCGAAGAAAAAATATTTCTTAACTGATCAGGCTCAAAACTTGATAAATTTTGGACACTATGCAGAACTATAATTCCTCCGAATTTCGTGACCCTAGTTCAACTGTTTTGCAAAATATGTTTAGAAAAGTATTGTGGACATACACACGTTCACACATACTCGAACATTTTTCAAAGAATGAGAATTTTCATCGTTGCAAAGCTTCCATTATGAGCAAGCTATAATGGAATACTTTTTCAATAATAAATCTTATCGTTTATTTATAATTTGTTTATAACTAAAAAACCGAAGAAAAGTTCGAAATTTTATTTAAAAAACAAGTTTCTGAATTAATTATAAAGAAAATATAATAATAGACAATAATATAGTTTGAAAAATGATTTTTGTTGATTTTTATTGGTTATTATTTGTTGATAACTAAAGAGTCAAAGGAAAGTTAAAGAATGTAGAAAAAACCGCAATTTTCTACCTTTATTTTTGGAAAAGATTGTTATAAAAAACAATGAATTGTTTAAACTATTTTTTTAATTTTCATTAATTATCGCATTATAGAATAGAGATAGTCGAAGAAAAGTTAAAGAATGTAGAAAAACCGCAATTTTCTAGAATTTTTCTAAGAGAAGATAGTCATAAACAATAATAAATTGCTTAAACACAATTTTTTAAAACATCGAAATATATTTCAAAACGTAATATCTTACGTATTAAAAAAATTTGTGAAAAAACTGCAAAAAATAAGATTAAACGCCAAAAATACACGATATCTTATTTTCGCACTTACGTCTTTCTTTGGGATTCTATAAGAGTGACTTATGAGGGTTGAATTTAAAAAGTAATTATCGATTCGTATTTAGCGATTAATTCTCAAGAAAAGCGTGCCAGACGCAGTAAGATATATCTAATATTAACGATTCTATCGTAAATTTACAAAAACGTCTTTTTTCCATGGGAAATACACGTAAAACTTTATAAGACTTTGAGCAACCCTAAATTTTAATTGATTTCAAATTAAAAAATACGTGTTTAAAATTTTTGGAATTTGAACAAATCTGGGGGGTAAACGCATGAAAATTCAAAAAAATAATGTTTGCCACGCCTTTTTGGACCACCCTATTGGGTACACTGACATTTTTCAAGCATTTCCCATCATCATTTCAGTAATTAAAATTAATAAATTTTCTCAATCACCACTTTACTTCCTAAATCTTAATTAGTGAAAAGTGAGCAACTAATTGACTTTAGTGAAAATTTCTACTAAATATTAATAATTTTTGACTAAAACTTCAGTGAAAAGTTAAAAACTACTAAAAGAAATTGTGAAATACAAATAATAAGAATTAGTACTTTTCATTAAAGTGAATTAGTGGCTCATTTTTCACTAATTCAGATTTAGATAGTATAATGTTAAAATATCATTCAAAAATGTTGAATATACTTTGAAAGATATCAATCCTTTAAAAAATTGATAAAATTCGAACAAAGAATATTTTACTGAACAAAGTATCTCGATTGCATTTTATGTATTATTTTTTTTTTTTTTGTTACAGTTTAACGATCACAGCGTCGTGCCCTATGAATCTCCAATATTTTCCAATGGATCGACAGCTTTGCCATATCGAGATCGAGAGCTGTAAGTAACTGCATTTTTACATGTTTATATAACTTTATAAAGCTTTCATGTGACAGTCTAACACTACTCAAATTCAGCAGTAAACACGCGATACTCGTAAAAGGAGGTCGAATCTTGTGGCAGTCACTGGTATGATAAAAAAGAGAGTTACTAAACACAAAAATAACAATAATTGTTATTTATTTTTTAAGTTCAATAAATCTAATTAATAATCAATGATTACTTACTGAAGTAAATTAAACCTAAAAAATTGAATCTACTTCAATTTTGTAAACACCCTGATCGATGGAAATTAGTATGTTTTGACTAAATAAACGTACGTGTCATTCAGCATTAATGAGTGGGAATCGACCTGTCCTCCAATTAAAAGCACGTCATATGCAATACAGCAAACGAAATTGTCAATAATGCACTTCTATAACGTAACTTGTCAATGTGGCAATATGATTTTTGCATAATGAAACTCTTTTAAGTGCAGTAACATACAAAATTAACTTACAGATTTGAAAATTAAATTGTCATTATTTCGAAATTGAAAAAAAATAAAAATTGTAATTTAGTTATCACTGACTGCTGCATTCGATCCTTCATTCACAAAAGAAAAAGTTCAAAAACTTCTCGTGTGTGTCTTACACGTGTTCTCTATTTTTTCATAATCTATTACACCAGCACTTCATAAAAATGTAATGCGGAGAATTCAATCTTACACATAATAGAAATGATTTGAAAAATACTTAAATCAGATTTCAAAACTGAAATAATTCAATCCTACAAATCTTTCTCACGAAACAAATCGCAGAAAATGTTATGAAAACATCTTGTGTCATAAATCTGCGTCCTTAACACAAAATTAATTGTGAATGATTACATCAGCTGGCTAAAACAAATATTTTAGATTCAGAAGATAAACTTACACTCGCATAGAATTTCCATATGAATCTACATAAATATACATTTCTACGGAATTCGAACGCAAGACACATAAATTAGAAAAAACAAAAGTAAAATCACGAATCATTCGAAGGGGAATCAAAAACCCGTGTAACGAGGGTCATATGAATGATGGACTCATGCAATGTACACTACTTTTCCTATATCTTTCTTTTTTCCGTTCCCTTTTCAGGTCAACAAAGAAACCGGCCTCTTTCGTATATTTATGTCGAGTGTAAAAAAGCCTACGACCCTTCTTTATGTACTCACACGAAATAATTTTACATACGTCCTACTCGCTCCGTCCTTTTTTTTTCTTTGTCTTCTATTCCATTCTAGCACTCTCTCTTTGTCCCACACATAGTTCATCGCCCTTTTCCAGTTTCCTAATGTATCTGCGTACTTCTTACTCCAGATCTCATCATTTTCCTCTCACTATATATCTATATTTTTCTCCACACCTGTTAACGCGATTTTCCCATTTCCCACGTTTCACAACATGATTGTATTCCTTATCTCCTTAAGCACAGAGTGCAGCCAAAAGCACCTAAGAAGCTTTCTCCTCATCGTCGATGCGTCCGGGAAGCGTGACGTCATCACACACATACCACATATATACATATAATATATGCGCAAGCTACAAATAATGTCAGATTTACTTGCCTGCAACGTCATTTTAATTGTCACGAAGCGAATGCTACAAAAGTGCCAGAATTTCATAACACTTTTTATTATATTTAGATGAATCATAGCAACGCGCTTCTTTCAAAGTTCGATTACAATTATTATAGCTAATACGAAAGCAATAGTTGTTTATTATTTATTTAAACTAAAATTTGTTTAGCTTTGTATTAGTTTTTAACAGTAGTTTATAAAATAAGTTGTTTGTTAGCAAGTTAAGAAAAAAATGATGCAAGTGACAAAATACGATTTGAGAGACTTTACCGAACTTGGAAAGAACGCGTAGCGCCAATACTGGCGCCATCGTCAACCGCTTCACCAGTCATAAAGGAAATGGATGATGCACTCAAAAAGAAGAAAAGTCTTCTCGGAAAATCAAAGCGAACTTTTCGCTCACCTGTCATGTAACTTGAGTAAACTTGTCCGGTTCTGAAGCGAGTACTTGAAAGTTCCTTCATACGTGACCTTGTGAGTTGAAGTTGTCTTCGAATCTCGACTACTAATGAACTTTTATCGAAGATGGCAGTCTATAAAAAATGTATGCATGAAACTTGTGGTAAAGTAAAAGTAATGTCGCCATTTCACTTCTGAATATTCACTGGGAAAAAGATTTGTTTCCTGCAATTAAAAATATTGTAATATATTTGTATATTTGATTGATTTAAAAAAATTTTGTTTAATTCAAACAAACTTCGTTAATTTCAAATAAATTTGTTTAAGTCGAACAAAGTGCATTCAAAATTTGTTTTCTTAATCAAACAAATCTTTTTCTCAGAAATCTGATTCAGAAACAGAATGCATTCAAAGAATATCAAATTCTAATTTTTTCTGAAAATATACTTCAGTAACAAATTGTTTCACTGGCCATAAAATTATTCGAGAGTTTCAGTAGAACAGGTCATATTTTTAGTCAGACATATACTCCTTAATGCCTTCACAAAACTTCAATACAACTATGATCTATTTAATACACTATAATATTAAACAATAAACTGAATTCCGTTTATATGGGCTGTTGCCAAAATTATAAGTTTTAATGTGAAAATGGTATTAAATAATTGTTTATTTAATTTAATTTAATATTTTTAAAGGCAAGAAACTTGTACTTTGATTCAAAGAAGACATCTATTTTTGGAAATTTATTTAATACAAAGCAATGATTTCTTTGCTTGTAAATGTTAGAAAATTAACACAACTAAATAATTTCTTTGAATCAAAGAACCTACTTTTCTTGAATACTTTTTCGCACTTAAAGAAATATTTATTTGATTCGAGAGTTCGATTGTTTGAATTAACTAGGACGTGTTTGAGTCAAGTAATTTATTTTTGTATCAAGTATTTTATTTTTGATACATACAAAATATTTCTTTGATCTGAAGAAATATATCTTTGGCCGTATCCAGTTCAACTATTTATTTGAATCAAAGAAATATTGTTTGATTTAAATATGGTCTTTTTCTTAATGTAAATTAATTTCTGATGTAACACGAAATTCGACCATTTCACAGTAAACATATCAGAAATCTTTTAAAATATACCGAGGATATTGTTACAGAAATTTCCGTACAACTAGCGTACAAGACAAAGGGGGGGTAGGCTATTTTTACGGAAAATTCCGTAACAATAACCTATTCTTACGGAAAAGTCCGTAAAAATAGCCTCGGCCCATATCATATTGTGTGATAGTTGTACAGAAATTTCCGTAAGACTAGACACTGCCTTTAAAATAATACAAAAAAAACTTTTCACCTGGGTAAAAATATTTTTAAATGTGGGAAAAATTAGTTTCTGCACAATTTATTGAACAGTTTCAATTGCGATTTTCGAGTTTTGTATAATATAATAAAATATAAAAATGTGAGGCAGACTTTCAAACGATTTTTGAAGTCCTTAATTGTAATATGTGCAATCTTCTCTTCGTAAATTTTATTTTTTACACCTGAATACAAATGCTGTCTGTAAACTCCAATTATTTAAACAAATTTGTAGATATTTTTAGCAATTTTTGTTTTAAATTTATTCTTGAAATTCATCGCATGACAGGACATTTTTTAAACATTTTCATTTATAATTTCTAAGCAAAGCTATCTAAAATTTAAAGACTATTAAAGTGTACTGTGATATTTTAATCTTTTATCTTTATTTTTTAGTCCAGTATTTTAGTCAGATATTTTTTTTAAAATTGTACCTCCTAATACACAATTGAAGTGTGGAAAACGAAATGAACTTAAAATGCTCAACTTTTTGGCAACGACCCATATCACAATCTTTTACTCAAATAAATAAAATCATTTTATTAATAATTTCGGGATAAAATCACCCGATAAAAAGTGTTCGACTGGCAATCAGTTATTGTATTTCTCCACTATCGGTTTGATAGAATGGCTTTGGTCCTGGCGGTTGACGTTGGCGTGTGAATTGTAACGCTAAAGCTGGTCGCTGGCAAAAATGTGACCTGCAAATCCGTCCATGAAGCTTCATCTCGCTAATAACGAAATACGGCTCGAATACATGATTCCCCACTAAATTACGCTCAAATAGTGATAAACTCGCTTCGACCTTATCAACCGATTTCGATCTTTCATTACCGTGGATATACGAATTTAACGAATGACGCGAGTGTAATGAGTTTTGTTTTAATGTCGTACAAAAGGACAGACGAAGAAAATTGAAAAAGGTCACATTCAAGTGCTACAGCTTGCTTTTTTCGGAGTTTGGCGTTCAAACTACTTTCGGCGATCAGTCGATGTATGTGAACATTCTCCATGTATACGCAAATACGCAACCTCTGAAGGGTCTCCACTAAAACGAGTATCATCGATAACCGTAGTTGCAACGGCGATGCAATTTCCAACGAACAGTCACAGAAACTTTTTAGCAATCGTATGAAGCGAGTTTTTATATCTTTTTCGTAATCAGAAAAAGAATTATGTGCATTTATTAAAAGGGTATTAAAACATTGAGTTGCTCTCTAAATCTGAATTAGTAGTTTTCTACTAATGAAATAGTGCCGAATCGTTTACCCATTGCTTTCGTAAGCATTTCTAATAATTTTTAGTAGTTTTCTAGTATGAATTATTAGTTTTCTACCATTAATTAGTAGAAATGCTTACTAAAGCAATTGGTAAACGATTCGGAAACATTTCAGTAGTAGAAAACTACTAATTCAGATTTATAGAGTGGTTTTTGAAAAAAAATATATTGACATTTTCCAAAACTTTTCTTGTCGCTATCATATCTCGAGTAAGCATTATTATGCTAATATAAAAAATATTGTTAATAATTTATAAGTAAATATTATTAGCAATATATACACTGTTAGAAAAAGCTTCAATTACTTTAGTTGAAATTTTATACAATTACCATAACTGAATTGATTTTCAACGGAAAGTAATTTTCGATCAAATTAGAGAAGGAAAATGAATGAATTTTCAATTAAAGTAATTGAGTTTTCAACCACAGAAATTGAAAAGTGATTAAAATACCAACAATTTTCTAACAGTGTTAAAATTTCCTATCGCCATCATATCTCTAGTAAGCATTATTATACTAATATAAAAAATATGGTTGATAGTTTATAAATAAATATTGTTAGTAAAATATACACTCTTAGAAAAAACTTCAATTACTTCAGTTGAAATTTTTTACAATTACCGTAACTAAATCAATTTTCAACCAAAAGTAAATGAATTTTCAACCACAGTAATTGAAATTTCAACTACGGTAAATGAATTTTCAACCACAGTAATTGAAAAGTGGTTAAAATTCCAAGAATATTCTAACAGTGAAACAAAATCTCCCTCAAATGAGAAATAGTTGAATGTTTTTCGATTATTCTGTAGGAAAATAACCAGAAAGAACAGTGTCTGCCCCAATTTTTTGAAGCATTAATTCCTTCAAAAGTATTCAACATTTTTTAAGTTTCTTTTGGCTCTATTTTGAATGGAAATTTTGGACTATTTACTCAAATTATCATGAGATTTAATGGTACGCTATTTTAGATTTGGCGGCAGTTTGAACTCGAAGTAAAAATATCTAACATTGGTTGAAGATTTCAAGACCTAAAATTGTATTGAAAAATCTAAGCTCAAATTATTTGAGAATAGACATTGCAAAAACCTTATTGTTTGATTAAATTTTATTATTACGTTTATAGACCCTTCTGCATTTTTAGATAATTTCACAGTCAATTATAAGATATTAAAACAGTCTTGCCGATTATTTCTAGATTAATGTGAGATGAAAAAATTCTTCGATGCACAACTTCACGTTGGTTCGCTTCAACTGTCAGTGGAACTTGATCGAATGTGGATTTTTTAAAGAACCGAGTGATTAAAGCGCTGCAGCTTTAATTGATTCAATCGGAGATCAAAATTATACCTCAGGATTTACTGTGTTTACTTCGCCTATAGCCAAATCCAGAGAAGTGCATCATCAAATCCAGATATTATTCAAGTACAAATAATGCTTAGAGAAACTTAAAAAATATTCAATAGTTTCAGATACATTAGCAATTTAAAAAATTATAGAAAAACATTGTTTAATCATTTCTTTTTTTTACAGAAAGACTAAAAATTCAAATGGGAGTCATGTAAAGAATATTTGTTACAAAATGATATGGTTGAAAAAATTTAATAATTTCTGTTAAAGATAAGAAATTTTTGGAAAATATTAACATTCACAAACTGTCAGCGAAAAATGTATGTGAATAGTTTGTTAAAGAAATCAAGACGGAAATAAAAAAGGATAAATGCGAATGATTTGGTGGAAATTGGATCGTTATTATGCGGCCTAAGACAGAAAGTGCGTACTAATATCTAGAGCTGTTTTTGCCGATTAAAGACTTATTTCCTACATAATTTTTGATTTGCCATTCGAATACTATCCCGAGGGCCTCCGACATATAGCACTGAGCCTCGTGTCCGGGGACGTAGGCCCAAGGACGGCCAGCCCTGAGGAGGCTAACGCAAGACATCGAGATGACCGAATTCTATCGCATTGTGCATCTAGCCAGCGCATGCGTAAAATTTTTGCCATTATTTCTTCAATGGTGCATCAGTCATTCGAACGGGAATGAGGTGCAATTTTTTATTGAAATTAATTCGCAAATGATTGGCAGAAAAAGCGATGTAGACATTAGGTATCGAAAAAAGCATGTCAAAGCATGAATCCAATTTTGCATAAGCGGTAATACATTTAGTCGTTGCATAAAAATGTAATTGCTGTCATTATCCTTTTAGGTTTGTATGGAGAAGGTAAATATCTAGAAATAGTAAATCCTTTGTTTTTGGTAAGAAAGAAATATATTACGTTTCCAGTTGTATGAAGATTTGTAAGAAGAGCTTTTGGTCAAGTTTTACAACCTAAGTAGGCAATCTGGATAAAGATTTCAATCTCCCATTCCACTTACTGGAATGCATCCTTTCATTTATTTGAAATCCAATTTATCAGAACCCCAATCTGCTTTATTCGACTACAGAAACAAAGTATTCTGTGAAAAGTAATCAGGCAACTTCTTAGGTTAAATTGAATTAAATGTTTCTTTATCCGTCAGAATTGTAACATTTTATTGAATAATTAAGTATCTCAGCCGGTTTAATGTTTAGTCTACGATGCACAAAGCACAAAGTTTTACATATATGTATACGCTTTGTAATCTGCACGGAAAAATCTTGTTACGTTAATTAAAGCGTTCTGGGGAAAACAATTCTCTGAGAAGCTTTAAAGTTTTCCAGTTCAGCTCACAGAGAAATGGTTCGCTGGTTCCAGGAAAGTTTTGTTTAAAAATCAGGCTACATAACATTGATTGGATTCAACCCAGATTTGCTGATTGTGTGAAAAGTACACAATGTTTTATATCCAAATATTTATTTCGAATTTACTAATCACGTTCTCAATTTCATGCATTTTTAGTGGATGAGTTTAGTGAAATGATGAAATATAAAAATTTAATTTACTTCTTTGGATCACGTACCGTTTAAAAGGTAATTAATATCTATAATATATCAATCTTAAACACAAAATTCCTATAGAATGCTCTCTGCAGTGATTATAATAATTATTTCATCAATTTATACGTCAATAACGGAAATCCACTCCGTTCTGAAATCCAAATAATTACTCTGTTAGTCCTTAAATTCAACAGATAACAGACAGTACTCGATAGTGAATGATAACTATGAAATCAAAACTGAATCTTGAATTTTATGAATATTCAAGATATGGAATAAATCAAAATAACCAAGTATATCAGATTGCCTAAACTGCTATAACTAAAAGCTCGATTTTGAGGACACAAACTTTTAGACCAAATGTACCTTTATATTCAGTTTTGTGCATGGCGAAACCTCATTTGTCGATTATTTATGTACTTATTGGGTATAATAGAGCATGCCATTAAGTAGTATCATGTACATATGTATATTGAAATAAATATATTAGAGGGAAATTTTGATTCATAAAAAGTATCTAATTACGATTTCTCCTCATCATATCCGGAAAAGTTTAGATGGTAAAACTTCACGCTGATGTTTTTGTAAGAACGAGAATATAAACTTTAACCCCTGAGTAAAATATAGCTTCTCGAAGTTTCAACAGTAGGTTGATACATAATTCACACCACGAGCTAACTGCCTCTTAATGGAATATTTACTACGAACTTCTCCACTTTATGATTGAATATAATCCGAAATCAGGAAGATAGATCAGGAGTTTGATTTGAAATGAGATTTTACATAATTTTTAAAATAAGTTTTAGAAATATAATAGTAGCTTTAATGCCGATTCAAGTCTAACAATTTATGAGTAATTTAATTTATTCTTATATACTAATACGATGAGTGTTAAACACTATTAAATTTAGATGAAAAGTTTCAGAATTCATTTAACTTTATTTGAATTTAACTTAAATTCACTTGAATTTATCCTTTGAATTTATCACCTGAATTCGTAAATTCAGATTGGACTCAGTTACATTTACCTTAAATTCACTTGAATTGAGTTTAATTCACCTCTAATTGACTCGAATTTAAGTAACTTGAGTTCATTTGAATTCAAACTGAATTCAGGTTTTATTCTATTCAATTCGCTTTGAATTTGCCAAGTTCTTAAATTCGGTTGTATTTGCCTTGAATTCATTAAGATTCATCATGAATTCAGTTTAGTCACTTGAAATCAATTGAATTTTCGTTGAATTCACTTGAATTCAGTTTAATTTATCTCTAATTGACTCTAATTTAAGTATCTAGAATTCATTTGAATTCCACTTGAATTCAAATTATATTCCATTAAATGCACTTTGAATTCAATAAGTTCTTGAATTCGGTCGAATTCACCTTGAATTCATTAAAATTCACCATGAATTTAGTTGAGTCACTTGAAATTAATTGAATTTTTGTTGAATTCACCTAAATTCTTTAATTCTCGTTACATTTAGTTAACTTTAACTTAAATTCACTTGAATTCAGTTTAGTTCACCGATAATTGATTCGAATTCTTCACAAGAAGTAACTTAAATTTATTTGAATTTACCATGAATTCACTGAGTTCTTGAATTCAGATTTATACTCAATTAAATTCTTTTTGAATTCACCAAATTCTTGAATTCAAATGGGATTCAGTCGAAGTCACCTGAAATTCACTAAAATTCACCATCAATTCAGCATTGAGGAAATGATTTGTTTGATTTTTTAAAAAAACACACATTTGTTTGAATGCAGTTTGTTTGATTCAAGAAAATTTTGAATTTGAATTTAACAAAGATTTTTTTTATTAATCACATGTTTTGAGTCGCATCGACTACTGTGGTCATTAGCAACTACATTAATTACATAATATGTTCTATTTATTATAAATATACGTTAGATTCAAAATTGTTTTTGGTTCCATTTTGTTTTGTAGAGTTTAGAAAAATATAACAGAAAGTTCATTAGGATGAAAGAAAAAAATGTTGACATATAAAAAGCAGAGAAGGAATAATATTATAAATAAGGTGACACTTGGTACACATTTAAAGGAGATACTGATTAACAGAGCTCGTTTGAATCAAATGTATTCTAACTTTCTCATAAGGTCAAAAAAAATAATTTGATTATCTTAAACAAAAGAATAACTTGACATAGAGAAATTCTGTTTGATTCAAGCAATATTCAACAAAAAATTTGTTTAAATCAAGTAAATTTTTTTGTGTGACCCGTTACTTATTGAATCAACCAATCTTTTTCTCAGTGCGAGACGTACTTTTATTAATGCGATTCATTATTTCTTACAAACCGCGATATTTTTCTTTTTAATTAATCAAAAGCGCAATATTAAAGAACTTATTGACGAGTGCGCAAATGCCCCTTCTACTTCTTCAACATTTGACGATTAAACTGTCATAATTAACAATTCTAAGAAAGTTTGTTTTAACCTGAATTGAGTGTATTTTCATTACTCGAAAATACGCGTTGTAGAAAATAAAGCGCTTTTTTCTGCAAGTTTCACATTAGTGAAGTGCATAAAACGAGGATTGAGAGTCTTTTAAACAAGTCGTTGCATAAAGAAGAAGAAAACCCGTTTCGTGTCAGTACGAAGAAAAATAGCTTCTCAAGCGTTTTACACCCCCTGTCATTACAGCTGGCAGGATAAATAATATTTCTTCCCTCAATCTCTCGGAATTTCTTATACACGCACCCGTGATTACAGAATGTAATGGAATGGTGCTCCCTCGCTCGCGATATTCATAAATGCCGTGATTTCCGCGATATTCTCTGAAACGACGTTCAGTTATTATGCGGTTTGCTTTGCGCGAGAACACATGCTGGGGGCACCCTCGAAAGTGAACTTCCGGGAAAGGGAAAAGTAGTCGAGAAGATTGGCGCCCGTGCATGTATGCGTGCATGACTGGCGCTCATTAAGGCGCATGTGACATGCGCGATAGCGAGCTTTCAAAGCTCGTGATGTGGCTTGCAAGAAATGCAGCACGTCGTGTCGGCGTCGCGACGCTTGTGTGTTATTGCACACGAACGAGAGTCGTTTACAAGCCGACCACTCTGTGCTTCTCGCGGGCAATTACGCAGATTGAGTCGCGCATTCGGCAACCCTGTACACACCATGTGGAGAACTTCCGATAAACATACCACGTAATTTCTCTACTAATCTGAGCTCGCTTGCATTAACCATTTAGATTTTTGTATACGTCACTCGGATTAACATAATATTGTATGTAGAACGAGTCCTTGCCTTGTTCCAAGTCTGCATATTTACGGCTTTACCTCAAGGTTACAGAAGTTATAGTTTATACCCAGGCACGTATTTCTTAATCACTAAATGTAATGTATCAGTTAGGGTGCCCATTTAAATTCTACTAATTTTTTTTTAAAGGTCTTACCTCCTGAAATTAAACATTTTAACATAATACTGCCGTCCTGATGAAGAAACTGTACAACTGCATTTGGAGGGAACCGAGATATTCAATGAAACGGGTTTACATCTGTACGTTTTAGCGTATGACAGTTTTTGAGCTTTTTTTTCTTGGGTAAATCGCACATGCTCTATTCATTAAAACGAAAAAAATGGTTAGTATCAATTATTTGTATGCAAAACTGTAGATATACTTGATATTAATGCACAAAGTCGCCGAAATTCCTTACTGAAAAACACATCTGCGCAGATGTGTTGCTTAGCAGGAATCAGCCTCCAAGAACTTCGACATTCCTGATGAAGAAACTTTTATAATTTTCCGACAATTAATAAAGAATAAAGTTATGATGAAATTAATGATTTATAAACAAATCACAATTAACTGTTAAGTTGTGTTAATACAAAATAATACAAAAGTAATTAATTTTATATTTTGATCATTCAAATTTTTGTATAAGTACAAAATAAAACAAAAGAGTGTACAGACTTTGGTCAAAATATTGATTCTACTGAATTTAACTTGACATTTTTTGGCATATTTTAAAATGTTAAAATGGTTTTAAATTTAATTTTTCAGTTCACTAATTCGAATTCTAAAGCAAAAATTGTATTTATAAAAAATTGTTTCTAACGAAAAAAATGGCTAATATTCATAGTGTTTCGGTAGACCAAATAAATTATAATTTTTTTACAAATAATGTAAGATTTTTCATTTGAATATCTTGACCTGTCCCAAATCCTGGAATTCGTGTACATATGCTACACTTTTGTGCAGATGTATATTGTTTCTTCATCAGGAATTCTCGAAAATCGTTGTACATACGCTAATCGACAACTAATTATCTCGAAATTTAATTACAATTTTTAATAATGATTAGTATAGTTAAATTCGTCTTTTCATAAAGAATCCAACTATATAAAAAACTCATTTTTGATAAAAATTCAGTTGTACAGTTTCTTATGTAATAATGAACCTCTACTTTTTTTTTAAATAATGTTTTTGTACCTCCGTTTGAAAGGACGTTAAAAATTCTCTGATTTAATGGGTTAATATTGAGTGATACAGTTGAGATCTGTTTCACAACCCATGAATAGTGTTCTAAAAAGTTTAAATGCTCGGAGAACTTCTCGTAAGCACGAGCACATGCTCGAGAATTAATATGCTCGACTTTTTTGTGCTCTGAGCATTTACTGAGCATTTATGAGCGTTTTGAATTTAAATTAAAAAACCACATTTTTGTATTTTTAATAACTTTTAAATCAGAAATGTGTCCCAGTTTACATTGTTCGTTTAATTTCAAATTATAAACACATAAATATCTAATTTTATTAAAACCTACTCAACTAATAACAACATTATTTAAATTTCGCGCGAAAATGAAATAATTAAACTTAGAAAAGGCGCCTAATTCAAATTATAAAAGAAGTAAATGTAATAAAAAATACATTTTTCCCATGAAGTAGTATATAATATAAAACAATTGTATGTTAATAGCACTATATAGTGAGATTGTAAAAAAATATATGAATTAATTGTCGATATATCACTATGTTTAAATAATAAATGCTTTAAATGCTCTGTTTGAATTTAAATGCTGAGCATATTCTCAAGAGCATTTGCTCAACAAACATTCTCGAACATTTAAGAACACTACTCATAAAAAGTCTCTTCTAATGATAATCTTGTTACCTACCCAAATGATAATACAGAAATCTTCTATACACGAAATAATTTAGGTTTCGGTTTCTACTTTTCGGTTATAACTCTTAAAAATTTCGGTTTCGGTATCCACTTTTAGCTTAAAACCCATAAATATTTCGGTTTTTTCCAGTTTTTGGTTTTTTTAACTATAAACATGGAAAATAAGTTACTGAGCGTTAAAATTACACACTTTCTTTTAGTAAGGAAACACAGCAAATAATTTCCTGACCTTAAAATGCGATATTTAAAAAATTGTTAAACATCTAGTGGATAAAGAGGAGCAAAAGTTAAGAAAGAAATTAATAATTATAGATAATTACAGCTTTATATAATTTTCTGGCATCATTAATAGAAAAAAAATGTGTGCTCTAAATTTTGTTTGCGATGTTGCGGTCCAGGTAAGGGTCCTTATCAAACACTTTATTCTTTCAAACGAAAAACAAAAAACATGAACTTTACAATTATTTCCATAAGTGTAATTCAAATTACAATAAAAATTATAATAAAAAAATGTCGATAAAACCGGTCGAAACTTCGTTATAGGGTTATAGATCATCTCTTTTACTTCTGAACAATTCTCATTTCATATAAAGTTATTATTTAAGCCTTTAGCTACCAGATACTTTTCCTGCTGTCTAAAAATTCTGAAAAAATTCAGGAATAATGTATGACCATTTCCTGACTGTTTTCTGCAGTGAAAGTTTTTTAAAAATATTTTTAGTTTTCTAGGCTTCTATTGAGAATACGATAGCTTATAACCACTTTACGAGGTGTGGAATACTCCACTTTGATCCAATCCACGTATTTATTTTGCAGAATTTTAAGTTTATTACATGAAAATTCGAGAAAGTCTAAAAAAAGTGAAGGTTGAAAATTTTCAATGCTGGTAGCAAAACTGAATTCAAAATGAGTTTTTTATTGTATGAATCTGTATATTCTATACATTGAGTAAGAACAATATTTTCTTTAGTGTATTCTTTGGAACAATAAGAACATTTCTCAAATGTTATAGTTCCAGCAAAAATTGAACTTTCAAACTTCATTGTGCTTTATATTATAAAAAATCTTTAGTAAAACCGATATAATCTTTATTTTATAAGGATTTAGGTTTCTCCAAATCGGTTATTAAGAATTTAATACAACGGTTTTTTTCGGTTTTTAAAATAATTTTTTTTTGGTTTCGGTTTTAGCTTTTCGGTTTTTCAAAATACCGGTTTTTTACGGTTTTCGTTTTTTTTCGGTTTAGGTTTTACTCTTTGATATGATCCAATAAAAAACTGGTCAAACAAGAAAATTTACTTGATTTAAATAAAGTTTTCTTTGAACTAAACAAATTTTGTTTGAATTAAACAAATGTTTTGAATCAATAGAAACTTATTTATAATGAATTAAATAAATCTACTGTTTAAAGTAAAAACACATTTTTTGTATTCAAATAAAAATTGATTAAAGACCATTTTTTTGTTGATCCATTTATGAAAAAATGGTTCAAATGGCTTCTTGACAAATTTTTTTTCTCAGTGTAAAATCAACGTGAATAAAAAAAATAAAATGATTGCATTAACTCGATAAGTTGGTTAATTGGCAGATGATTCAATTAACGAGAAAGAAAATTAAAGAGGTAAATTTTCTAATAAACTTAAATTCTTCAATTCAATTATAATTGAATGATAACCTTTATAAGAATGATAACTTGATAACATGATAACTTTTATAAGCTCGACATTTTCTGTTGTTTATATTTATTTCTCTTCTTTTTCTAGCGTTAAGGGCAAATTTTTATGTAACAAAGGACTAAAGCCCGTAGATTTCTAAAAAAATAAATAAATAATTGAATTTAAATTTCCCATTCAATTTAACCATTTAATTTTTAATTACAAAGATAAACTTTTATTTAAAACTTATTTTTTAATTCAATTTTAATTTAACTGAAAAGAAGTTCAAAAGAAAAGTTTACCTCTTTCTTTTCTTTTTTTCAGACTTATTAGTTATTTTTCAAGTCAATTATAATTGAACTTGAATTTTCAATTCAATAGTAATTGAACTGAAGAAGAAGTTTGAAATAAAAGTTTATCTCTTTAATTCACTTTTTTGTTAATGCTGGAACCCTTTGCCAATTAATCAATTTATCAAGTTATTAATCAATTAATAAAATACATAAAAGTTTGTAAAATATTTTCAATTCAATTATATTAATCAATTAATCAAATACATAAAGGGAAATTGGAAAATATCCAAGTTGGTTTAGAAATTACGAGTATTAATTGGAGCGTTGAGTAAATATCAGTCAAATAAATTATTAATTAAATAACAAACAAACGTGAATTATAAAGTAATGCAAACAAAAATATTGTTGCCAAACATGTCTTAAAATCAAAGCTCCACGAAAATAATTTCTCCTGTCATTGGATGGAGGGGGTAAAGCAGCGCGAAGTAGTAAAAGCAGAATATAGTCAGACAACTTGGAACATATGCATTATGCAGTTTGCTCATGCGTAAAATTAAAAAGACCCGAAATGAGATACCAGCAAATATTAGTGTACAGAAAATCTTTTTCAAAAAAAGAACCTCTTCACAAATTTATAATTAGATTTTTCATAAATCTCACAATAAATAAAATTCTTTAAATGAAATTTATAGAAATGTTTAATTTTTTGAGCTAAAATTCAGTAAACCCAATAATAAAACATTGATGCCTTTTTGAAGGAAGTACTTAAAATTGAATAAAACAATCGTACGTTAATAACGCAATCAAGAAGTTATTATAATTTTAAGTCAAATTTTGCACTTTGAATATGAAGTTTAATTCTTCAAAACCGACATTTCTCATTAAAATCAAAGGACAAAATCCTCTGACCAACACAAAAGAATATTTAAGGCTTCTCAAAGTCGAATAGAAGTTCGTAAAATATACAAAAGCATTTTAAAACCAGCTTCTTAATTCTCATGATGTCTGGGTAGTTACTCATTCTCTTATCACGTATGATATAGCTCAGAGAAGAGCTTATAATCGCACTTGAAACGTTCTTTAATCTCTACGTGGCGCATAGTAAATAGGAAAAGTGCCGGGAGGCATTCTTTCCTTACGTAATCACGCTGCACAATAGCGACTTTGATAAAAAAAGCATTTTCATTCTACAAAATTATTAAAACGATAGAACCACAGGAGATATAAAATAATTTCAAATGATTAATCTAACATTTACGAAGTTCCCTTCCAAGATATGTACCAAATTAATTATTGCGTTAGTAATAAATATTCGAAACCTAGATCAAACTAAGAAACGTTATTTCTTACTCCTCCTAAACCATGATTAACAGTTCTTGTCTCTTAATGAAAAACATTCTGCTGTTTTTCTGATAAAAATAATACTTAGTGGTCACGCAAGGCCGTTTATTTAGTTTTACGGGTTTAATCAACATTCATCAAGGTTAAAACTCAACTTTTTCTTTTTCAAACCTGTTTTTCGTTATCAGACATAATTTTAGGAAAGAAAGAGATTATTTAAAAATTAAAATTGTAGTTAATTTTATATAATTTATGCTTCTTAGTAGGCATACCTCCGGAAAGCTATACGTGCATTATTTTGTGAAGATGAACAAAGTATATATGCTAATTGCTAAAATAGATATTTGGCCTGTTTATCCGCATTACTTGCATTTTTATTACTGCACGCCTGCACGACATGTACTTCTCTCTTCATCCCGATTTTCTCCCCAATATCATCTCCTGTTTTACCTCTATGTGTTTATTATGTTCTTTTTCGCTGAATATCACGTTTTTACGTCGTGTCGTTCTCTTTTATGTCATCGTTTCTTGAAAAAAAATACCGCAACTCAGTATAGCCGATTTTACCGGCAATTTAACGATGCCGGTGGAACAGTAGTATTATACCTACAACTGATTTCCAACAAAGGACGACAGCAGTTGGCCCAGAGACGTACGAACGTGAAATTCAAATGTCAGTTTGTGTTTTCCTCCTATATTGACCTTTCGGTATTTTCCTTCAACTGTGGCGCTTTTCCTTTGTCTCTGCTTTGCGATCCTTACGATCAATAGAACATCAAAACATTAACTTGCGCTGGAAAAACAATTGCTCTATTTTATTTGCCAAGCTTCTACTTAAAGTCTTTCAAAGAATCATTAATTTCTTTCTGTCTAATAAGTGTTTTATATGATAGTTATAAAAACTTAATTTACTGTTTTTCCAGTTTCCATGTCTTTTTAAATCTGCTTACGTGATGAATTTTCATATAAGACGTAAAACTTTTTAAATAAAGATTGATATCAGGAGAAAGAAACGACATTCGACGCTGCCTTTTTATTGATATAAAGGTAGAAGTATGCCTAAAGCAGATATATTTCAATTCAAGACATCTTATCACCATACTATGCATTGTAAAAAGAAACAGAGTATTCCTAGAAGGTAAAGCTCAGAGCGATGTAAAATGTAATATCCTATCAAGGTGCTCACTGAAACTTACGAGACTTATTTTCAGTGCATCTTACTGAAAGCAAGTCTTGGGATAGATACTTGGAAAAAAGTGAAATACCAAGAAGGAAATTTTTTTCAACCTGCAATATCTCTGAAACACAGTTTAGAATATTTAAAAAATTTTTCTCAAGCCTTTGTAACTTGCTCTAAAATTAAAAGAAAACCTGTTAAAAATTGTCATGTCTCCGACATTAAAATTCAGGTCAAAATGTTTGAAGAACTCGTTTTGAAAGAATGTCTGCTTTTAAAAGGATTAGACTTGGTACTTTTTAAACGTGGAACCTTAACGGTTTACTGCCATAAGATGTTAATTCGTTCCCCAGATACTATCGTCGAGCAGTTACGATAAGAGCGACTGTTCTTTTAGGACGAAGGTCATGGTTGGGGGACGACGTGCAAACTTAAGGCGTTCTCGCCACTTATCTTGATTTGTAAAACTGGAGCAAATAATAATCCCGAATGCTAGGAATTACTTAAGTCAGAAATCTAAACAATGTGGAGTATGCGAGTGCACAGTCGAATGCCGTTTCGATTTACGGAATGCAGTACAACTATTGTAACCTCCAATTCAGTTGCACAAAGGAATGTTTTCCTGGAATGCACGACAGGCTAGGGGAAAAAAACATTGATACGGAAATTATTGTTTCGAGCGCCTGACATTCAATCGATTTCTAGACTTAAACCTCTCAAAGCTATCCTTCGAGTCTATCCGAAAGTAAAATGTATTCCGAGTCAGATTAAATTGCATTAAACTTCGAATGTCTTCTTTCAATAAGAAAAGGTAGTTTTAAGCGTTTCAGCAAAAGCAAGGATCTAAAGTGTATGTAAAATAAAAATACTCTGGCCTAGCGTGCAAATTAGGATGGTCCTTTACATAGTGAGAGATCGACTTTCGAATTTTAGACATGCCGCCTGCTAAAATTGTCAATGGACTTAAAAAAATGATACCCTGAAAATTTGAGTAAAATGGGTTAATAATAACACGTGCCTCCCACCCCCTAGAGTTTCCCATGCAATTAACATTTCGAAAATCGTGATTTTTGGAAATGCGTGAATAAGTTGTGAAAATGTATATTTCAGTCCCTGCGGTACATCATAAAATACGGCATTTTATGATTAGGCAAATTCATTTTACATAATTGGGACATTCTTTTACAAATCGTACGGATTTCGGAAAAAATATTTTTTTAAATTTTTAGATGACTTAAATTTTTTTTAGCATCTTCTCATTATTTTAGCTGGCGCCTGTATCGGGATTTTTGTAAAAAAATTTTTTTTATCTATATCAATTTCAAATTTTTATAAAATTTTATGAAATGCTAAATTTTCTTGTACTTAAAATTCATCATCTCCGGTTTTATTAACTGAATCGATTCAGGTTTTGTTTTATTTCTCACCTTGTTATGTTAGCTTTTCAGATAAATATTTAAATCATTTTTATTTTTTAATTAACTAAAGAATTAATTATTGTTTAATTGTTTTTAATTAATTTAATTAATTAAATTAATTGTTTAAACAATTTTTTCATATTTTTCCCCTCAACGAAAAAAAATTGAAAGAAATACTGTAATAAGCGCTACTTTTTCATCTAAAAAACGCAGTTTCTTAAAAAGCAAAGACTTTATCACATCGGAAGATATTTAATATTTTCGAGCACGCGTCGTGCGCGTTGTGCGTGTCGCGCGCGCGAAGTGTTCAATCATGTCCGGCTCAGGCCACAACAAGCCTTCCTCGAGACGCTTACGCGTTTAGTCGTTCCAGAATAGTGTGAACCAATTAAGGTACACCTTAAAACTAATAACGGTTTCGACTTTTCTTATTTTCAAACATAAAATATTAGTTTGAATTCTTATTTTGAATTCGGAGTAGCAGTCGTCTCAATGGTTAATTAATTAAATACCCTAAAATATTCTGTATTTTCAACTGTTCAATGAGCAATATTTTAGTTTTATATTTTAAATAGAAAAAAACGCATATTTTTATTCGTGCAATACTTTGGGGAAAAAATACCATTCGAAATGTGATTGTGAAGTAAAATCATTATTAAACATACCTCCTGGTCTGATCGATGTTTCTTGTCAGTCTCTTTTTTCGTAGATAATTTAAGCAGCTTGAGGCGGCACGTATTGCAAATTTTTTGTTCAAGAGACTATTTCGTTACAGTTTTCTTTCCTGATAATAAAAATTTCTCCGAAACAATCCTGAGTGTCTCGATATTACGTATATTCGGATGAGAGGACAAATTGAAGGGATTAAAACATTTATTCGTTCGGATATTTGACCCTTTCAACAATTTCGATGATTTTGGCATTTTTTCAGGTTATCTATTTTTGCTTCATCGAAATGCAACTTCAGAAAACAGTTCTGCGTGCGTTAGCAATGTTTTTGAACGGCTAAACGCGAAAGTGACTCCAGGAAGGCTAGTTGCGGCCTAAGCCGAACACGATTGAACATGTCATGCTCGCGACACGCACAACGCGCACGACGCGCGTTCGAAAATATTAAATATCTTCCGATGTAATGAAGTCTCCACTTTTTAAAAAAATGCGTTTCTTCTATTGAAACATAGCGCATACTACAGTATTTTTTTCAATTTTCTTCGTTGAGGGGACAAGTATGAAAAAATTGTTTAAACAATTAATTTGCTAATATCTTTAGTTAATTAACTAAATAAAAATTATGTAAATACTCATTTGAAAAGCTAACATAGCAGGACGAGAAATAAAACAAAACCTAAATCGATTCGATTAGTTAAACCGGAGACAATGAATTTAAAGTACGAGAGAATTAAGCATTTTAACAAATTTTATCGAAAGTTTGAATTAACATATTTCTCAAAAACAATTTTTTCTGCAAAAATCCTTATATAAGTGTCAGCTTATTTCTTAAATAGAAGCCCTAAAAAAAATTGCAGGTGATTCTAAATCCTAAAGTCAAAATAGGTGTACTATTTGTAAAATAATACCCCAATTGTTTCTTAGGACCAAAAAAGTGATTTCAGATGGGGAGCCAAAAAAATATCCCTTAGGGTTCGTTTTAGGGGTAGGTTTTAACCCCCAAAATGCTAACTTTTTTCTATTTAACCGATTTTTATGAAAATTGGTATGCGGGGACTTTTTGATGACGTCATATTTTATGTCAAATACAAAAAATTCAAACTGGTAAACCTTTGTCTAAAATTTTTTCCGAATGATCGCCAGTTTGAATCCGCTGTTTTGAATAGCGGATTCAATATGACTTTCTGAGGTCATATTTCATGTCAAATACAAAAAATTCAAAATGGCAAACCTTTGTCTACCATTTTTTCAAAATGATCGCCAGTTTGAATCTGACATTTTGAATTTTTTGTATTTGACATTAAATATGACATCAGGATATCAAAAAGTATTTTCATCAAAATCGGTTAACTAGAAAGCTACTTTCACTTTCGCGCATTTTTGTCTAAAATTTCATCCAAATTTCGGCTATTTTGTATCCGCCATTTTCAATTTCTCGTATTTGACATTAAATATGACATTAGGATATCAAAAAGTTCCCGTATACCAATTTTCATCAAAATCAGTTAAATCGGAAGCTACTTTCATTTCTTCGCGTTTTTGTCCAAATTTTTATCTAAATGTCCGCCCTTTTGAATCCGCCATTTTGAATTTTTTATATTTGACATTAAATATGCCATCAGGATATCAAAACGTCCCCGCTAACCAATTTTCATCAAAATCGGTTAAATAGAAAAAAAGTTAGCACATTGAGGAGTGAGAACCTACCCCTAAATTTTTTTTGGCTCCCCATCTAAAATCACTTTTTTTGTCCTGAGAAACAATTATGCAAAAAGAATTTGCTTTATCATAAAATGCCGTATTTTGCAATTTTTGGCGATGTATCGCAGGGACTATGAAAAGTCGAATTCTTAATTCGAAACTGTTTAAAGAATGTGAATTAACAATAGTTTCATAATTTTCACCCCCTCCCCCCAAAGCACACCACACGGAAAAAAATTTGGAAAAAAAGCCAAGTACAAATTCAGTATCTGGACCAGAGAATCAACACCACACCTAAATTTGGGATGTGTAATACCTAAAATAGCCAAACCTTATACCTGCGATAGGTTTTTCTTTGCTTTTCTTCTTGCTATATAATAAATAATTGATGTTCAATACATTTTCATTAATTTTGTAAACAAACTAAAATTGTTTAAGCAATTTTACATTGTCTAACAATTTATTTTTGCTAGAATTTCTAGAATGTTAAATTTTTTTAATCAAACGATATTTTTATCAATGTAAACAACCAATCAATCATTACAACAATTTTTTAATTATTTAAACAGTACATAAGTGTTTAAATGTATTTTGTAAGTTAAAAATTATAGAAAAGCATTGATTTTTCGCTGTTTAATTACAGATGTTTGATTTTTTTACTGATAATATATTTATTAATAGTTGGAATAATCTTTATTTGTTTAAATAATTACCAATTGTTTAAATAAGGAATAAAGTGACTTTTCATAAAAAGTTTTCAAAAATTGCTGCAAGTATATATTTTAATATATTTAAATCCTATAGAAATTGCCATTGCTTTTATAGTAATAAATTCAACGACTCTTTACTTTCATTAAAAAATGAGTTTAACACTCAGAGGAAGCTTATTTTCAAGTTAAAAAAGTCGTTTTTAACCTCTTTTACTTGATTCGATATGAAAATTTGTTTATATTAAAAAAACATTTGTTTGATCAGAAAAAAGTTTGATTTAAACGTAATTTTTTTCTTCCAATAATATTTGTTTGAATCAAAAAAATTCTTTTTAACCCCATAGCAGTGCTATCATATTTTTGATTTACAAACATTTTTTTTCAATGTAAAAAAATTTTTCTAAATGCATTTCAAAAATACCATCATTTTTGATAGTTCTTCGGTAAAAAAAATTGTCTGAACAATCGGTAATTATTTAAACCATTAAAGATTATTCCAAAAAATAACAAATATTAGTGAAGAATCAAACTTATCTAATTAAGCAGTGAAAAATAAATGCTTTTCTATCATTTTTACCTTCAAAAATACATTTAAACACATATATAAATATTGTTTAAACAATTAGAAAACCGTTTTGATGATATATTGGTTCTTTACATTGATAAAAATATCTTTCGATTTAAAAAATTTAATAATTTTACAAATTCTTGCAAAAATAAATTGTTTAAACATTATTATTTTGTTTAAAAATTAATGAAAATGTATTTAACATCAATTATGTATCATGTAAGAAGAAAAGAAGAAAAAAAAGTCAATAAACTTCTAAGTAAAATAAAACTCTTATTTTCGTACTCATGGAATGGTTTTTGGGGGTAAATAAAAGGCTGTTATCGGGGTGAAAATTATTATGAAACTATTGTTAATGCACATTCTTCAAACAGTTTCTAATGAAGAACTAAACTTTTAATTTAACCTTAATATACATTTTCACAACTTATTCGCCCATTAGAATTAAATCTTAGAATAGATTAAAATTAAATACTTAAATAATTAAAATTAAGTGTTAATACAGAATAAAATTAAATATTACATGGGAAACTATAGGACGTGTGAGGTACGTGTTATTATTAACCGATTTTGCTCAAATTTTCAAGGCATCATTTTTTCAGGTCCATTGACAAGTTTAGGGGGACAAAATTCGAAATTCGTTTTTTGGACCACCCTAGTGCAAATATTTCAATAAACTCAAACTCCTGCAGTAGATAGAAGTAGAAAAGAGTAGAATAATTCCTTTTGTATTCAAGTAGATTAATCCCCTATCTGTATCCCTTATTTAATCTCTTCTTTCCTCCTTCATCCACCTACGTAATTTTTCCAAAATCCCATCCATCTCTTTGAGAAATCAGTGTTGATTATCGTCAAACGTCTTAATTATAAGTAGTCCTCGTTCTAAAACTAAATCACGCAAGCACGTTGATGCGATTCGAGATGAAAAAAGTTTTAAAATGTGAAAAGACAGAGTTGGTTAATTATTCAACTCGCGTCAAGGTGCTGGAAACGATTCGATAGTAATGAATTTGAACCCCACTGAGTGTCTTATATGTATTGTATATGTTAGAGCGAACATTTTTGTGTTCTTGTTGTTTCCCGGCAGTTGGATACACAATGCGCGATATTCGGTACAAATGGAACTCCGGCCTACAATCGGTCGGCATCTCAAACGAGGTGGAACTACCGCAGTTTCGCGTGCTCGGGCACAGGCAACGACAGACAACCATACACCTGTCTACAGGTAGATATCCCACGTTCATCATCCTCCTTAGTTTTGACTTCAACTCCTCGTGATAAATTTCACTCTTGACACAAATACAGACAGAAAACACTGTTACCCTATCTCTTCTTTACGATTTCTATCTATTACTCTGAACTTATCACTCCTCATAATCCTTTCACACATTTATAACACACATGGACGTAAAAACGCACATTTATACATTATGTATCAGACTTCACAGCGATTCAGAAGTTCAATTTTAGGGAAAATAGGGGATTCATTTTTCGAAAAAAGGAATTTAAAAGAGGGGGAAATTGATTTCTTTTGAAAAGACAAAGGGAGCCAATAAATACAACATTTTTATAAGAAAAGTCAAATTTTATCGATAAATAAAATTGTCATTTTACAAGAACACGGAGAAAAAAATCTGTTATATTACAGATTTTTTCTTTAATTTAAGATTTTTTCCGTTATATTTACAGAAATTTCTGTTAAACTTACGGATTTTACACGCTTTTATGTCAAATCAACAGAAATATCTCTTAGGTTAACAAATTTCTAATCCTTCTCTAAATAATTGATGGCCCAAAAAACTCGCAATTTCGATATTTCATTGTTGTCACTTTTCCGCAATGCTGATTGAATTTTTTAATTTTGAAACTTAGACCAAGTTCAAGTCATATATGCGTTTTTGTTTTTAAATGTCGAAAAATATAAAACTAATTGAGAAATTAAATCATTCGAAATGAAAAGCGCGTGATTATGTTTCGTAATTTTAATATAAAATTAATTGAAAATTGTAATTTAAAAAAAATATATAAATAGTATAAATTAAGAAATTTCTGTTTCGAAAATAATTCAGAAGAGAGAAAAATGAAGAGAAGTCGAATTTGAAAAGAAACTTCATATAAATTAGATATCTTTCAGGCTTAAAAGTACATTAGTTGGACTTTAAAAGCTTCCATTTTGAGAAAACGGTATTTAAGGATCCCGTACAGTCAACTTTAAAATTAATCAAATCTTGATGTTAATTTATATAGGAGAATGAATCCAAAGTTATTTTTAACTAATTTTGTAAATGAAACCTAAGGGTTTAAACACAGTTTTTTTATACAAAAAAGCGAGGCGAACTCGAATATATAATAGAAATAGCTTGAGAAATTCGCAAAAATAGACGATGGAAAAAACACCAATGTTTAAATAACTACTTTTAAATAAACAATTATAACTTAAACTATTTTTTACGTAAAACGCTTCAGTTTCTCTTTGAAAATTCGTTGGAATTAATAAAAAGCTCTTTTTTTGATCTTATAATTCAAGATAAAGATTAATTAATTTTGAGTTTGACTGTACAGGAAGGACATCCTTAAAAGCCATGTTTAAATTTAAATTCTTCAATTTGAATAGCTTCAATTCTAAAAACATGGAATAACGAAATAAGGAACAAAATCGAGTCTTAAATTTTCAAAGTTTTCCAGTTTAAAAATGTTTAATTATTTCGAAATTGTTAAATATCGCTTTTTAGAAATACCATTGCTTTATAGTTCACTCATATCCAAATTTTAAAAATTGTAATTTTATTTTATTTATTTTTTGTAATTTTAAAGATTTATGATTATTAAATATCAAAATTAAAAGACCATGCAGAGAGGGATAATTAGCGCGCTAGCACGCGAAATGATTTACTCTTTTTTAAAATCTGTTAACCTAATGGATATTTCTGCTGATTTGACAGAAAAGCGTGTAAAATCCGTAAGTTTTACAGAAATTTCTGTAAGTATAACAGAAATTTCCGTAAATATAACAGAAATTTCTGTAAATATAACAGAAATTTCCGTAAATATAACAGAAATTTCTGTAAATATAACAGAAATTTCTGTAAATATAACAGAAATTTCTGTAAATATAACAGAAAGTATTTTAACATTTTAACAGATGACTTTGTTAATTTAACAGATTTCTTTCCCTTAATTTAACCATTCTTTCCCCATTAACAATTTTTTTTCTTTCCCAGTAAATCTTTTGATGATTACAATACAAAAATTTAAATTTCTGAATTATGAAATTTTAAAATTTCATAAATGAAACTTTCATAAATGAAAAATTTCATAAATTTCATTTAAAAAATTTCATAAATGAAATTTCATAAAATTTCAACAAATGAAATTCACAAAACCAGTCTGCTGAAATTCGGCAGATTCTTAAAAGATTCTCAAAAACCATAGATTCTTCTCTAAAATCTAATAAAATTCTCCTCAAATCTCTAGACTTTCAGAATTTTGGAACTCAAAATCCTCTAAAATCTTCCAGGTTATTTAGAATTCGACTGTCCCGAAGAAAATTGTCTTAACAAAGATTTCCGATTACAGAGTGTATTAACTATATTCTACTTCGCTAGAGTGTTGTATTTCCATTTACTAATACACAGAGGTACGACACTCTAGCGAAGTAGAATATAGTTGATACACTGTATTCGGAAATCTTTGTTAAGACAGTTTTTTCAGGACAGTCGAATTAGAAGTGTGAATGCAGCCGACCAATCGAATTTTCAATGCAAATTGGTACCTTTTTGGCCACGCTTGGAACATTGGATTTTTCGATATTGAGTTTAATTCAAGAAGAAATTTAAGCTCTTAAGCTCTCTTCAAATGTAGGATTTCTCGAAACCGAAATCATTCAATTGGTTTTGAAATGAAATCCATCTGAAATAATGCTGAAATAACAATATTATGTACGATTTTTATTTCAGGGCGGATCGGATTGTTATCACACGCCGGATCGAATTTTAAATTCGAACGGAGATCGGCGTTATTTCAGATGGATCTCATTTCAAAACCAACTGAATGATTTCGGTTTCGAGAAATCCTACATTTGAAGACAGCTTAGAAGCTTATATTCCTTCTTGAGTTAAACTTAATATCGAAAAATCCAATATTCCAAGCGTGACCAAAAAGGTACCAATTTGCATTGAAAATTTGATCAGACGTCTGCACACCTCTATTTAAAATGTTTTAAAATCTTCCAGAGACTGCTTAATTCTTCCAAAATCTTCTAAAATTCTACAGAATTTTCTAGGACCTTCTAAAATCTTCCAGGATATTTTAAACTCTTACAGAGATGTAGGGCATTATTTGTAGGGCAACCAGAAAATCCGATATGTCGAATCCTCAAACTTGGGTTAAGTGTCGTCCTACTAGATTGTTATTTTACCAAAAAATATTTTTCTGTTTTGTCGAAAAGTAGCCGAGTTGGAGGGGGTGAAATTTTGAAGTTTTTGGTGGATACTCTCTGCTGCGCGAATATTTGCTCCTTTCATAAATAATTTTAAAAAATTTAGCCTGGGCGTTTTCGACAGATTTTTTATGACCTTTCGATTGATCATAAGCATTTTTCGAAAATTTAAAATTTTGACCTTGATTTATCAAAATAAAAAATAAAATCGAATTTTTTTAAGATGGGCACATTTGAGTTTTTAAAAATATTCTAGAAAAAAGCTGAGATTTTTTGAGGATTCTAGAAGGTTCAAGAATATTCTAGCATATTCTGTTTTTAAAGTTTTTAAAGTATATTAACCCTTTCACACACATATTTTTCGTTTAGAGGTAAATAACTTGTTTTGCCTCTAATAAATATTTTAGGATCTAAAAGATAAAAAAATATCAACATTAAAAATCTGAAAATTTTGGAATTTTCTTCTCGAAAACTATTAAATATTTTGGATCTGAAAATCAGCATACTAGACCGGAAAATTACTGGAGAAATATAAAAATATTTTTGTAAATTTTTAGTGTCAAGAATAATAAAATTACTCGAAAAACCACCAAACAGGAGGTGCATGTGTCGTTGAGCGACCCATCCTGATGCAAAGGTTCAAAGAATTTTGGGACATTTTTTAAGATTTTGTAACATTATTATTTATTATAAGATTATTATTAGAATCCAGAAGATTCTAAAAGATTATTGAAGAAACCAGAAGAATCTAGATTATTCCAGAAGAATCTAAAACAGCCTCGAAAATTTTTGAGAATTTTTACCTTCAGATAAGTTTTGAAGCTTCAAAAGAATTTTACAAAATTTCGGGAGTCTTTTGTAGAATATGTAGGATTCTACTAAAAGATTCTGGAGAATGATGGAAACCGCTAAAAAATTCTGAAAGATAATAGAAAAGTTCAGAAGATTTTAGATGATTTTAGAAGATTCTGAAATAGTCTAGAATATTTTGTGAAAATGAAATTGATTTTTAAAAGAATGTTGAAGATTAAGAAGTCTGAAAGAGTCTGGAACTCTAGAGAATTCTAACAAATTTGGAAAAATTTTTTGAAAATTATGGTACAATTTGAAACACTATAGTCTATATTGCCCCATATATGGGACAGTATAGAATTTGTTTAAGAATTATAACTGATAGTAGATAAGTTTTGAAGATTGTGGAGGATTTTAGAAGGTTTTAAAGGATTATAAAAGATCTTGGAAAAACCTAAAAGTTTTAATCGGTTATGGTAGAGTTTAGATTAAAAAATTTGGAAATCGTGGAAAATTTCAGAAAACATTGATAGAGTTTTTGAATGTTATAAGTGCCTACTTCTCATAATTTTTTCCTCTCATAACTTTTCATTCTTGAAAAATTAACTAGAACTTTGAATTAGAAAAAGGAAAAAAGGGGAAAAACTGAATAAAATTCTAAAAGAAAGGAATTACAGGGAATTTTGAGAATAATAAGGCAAAAAAGGGAAATAGGGGATTGACTGTGATCCCTGCTTTTTCCATGCTTTAAGTTTGAAATTTACACACACGCAGAAAAATCTGCAATTCACCATGCAGCGCATTCCCTTCTTATATTCTGATAACAACTTCTTTCCCGCACCATTGCACTGCGAACCACGTATTCATGAGACATGGCGATACATACGCTTTACGAAAGTACGATTCACTCACGCTCTCAACCTACTCTCATTCACTCGAGCTGCACGTGTGCCACTCGAGGAAATCCTGCACCCAAGGGAATTCACCTAAACAAGACCCTTCTTCTCGATGAGACGACGTGGACGACGTAGCACACGGAGATGCTTAACGTTATTGCAAATACGTGTAATTCTCGATTTCCGGATTGTTAAGAAACGTCAGTGGCTCACGGGCATGAAACCAAATTCCTGAAAATGCTTCCATACTTCTCAAATCGACTGAGAAAAAAGGCACATGTTGGGAAAATTGATTTGGGCATTCTTATAGTGGGTTGTCATCCCCCTTTGGGGAAAATATATGGAGAAAGGTTTATGAAGAAAGATATATTCCAATGTATAAATTTTATGTGACTAGAGAATATACACTTTCAGCATACCAATTTTCAAGATTCAATAAATTCATAGGATGTATGGACATTTCGAACATTTACAAATATTAACAAGAGTTCAATAAATACTGAATTGTATGGGTGAAAATAAAAAAATTGAGGAAAATATATCCCGAGAAAATTACACTCTTATTCTCAAGAATATCGTGTTTTAAATTTAAAGGATTTTTAATCACTCTTGAGTACTCTACAATATCCTATGCTTATATTTACTAAGGATTGGAAAAAGTTGATAATCATTTGAGAATAATTACAATGTCAAAATACAAATTCAAAGTAAAATTTTAAGCACAAAGTAGCTTTGATCTTAAAATAGGAATTCAAAGTAAAGTTTTTAGAAGAAAATAGATTTGATCATTTCCGTTTTTTTACATAATGAAACGAGTTTTGTAATTTCCGAATAATTTTATGTTTTGCTAATAAACATTAAATTGTAACAGAATTTTAATAGAATTAAATTGTAAGAGAATCTCTCTTTTAAATAATTTGGTAACCAAAAAATTCTTATCTCAAATTCGAAAGTATGGAAGCGTTTTCAAAAACGACAATATATTTACTCAAAACTTGGAATGCTTCGTCACCTTATTATTTGTTACAATATTATCAACAGAAACCAAAAGCAAAAAAATCATAAAAAAAGGAAACTTCTCTGATATTAAATAACTTGCAAAAGTGATATGATTTTATGAAATACTAGTGCAAAGTACGATAGAGTTTTTTTCGCTTTGGCTTATCCCACATTCTCTAATGCCTTCCCTGAATCACACATAGGATAAGAAAAAACATGATAGACTCCCACGAATATTATCTTATCCAGAACTCTATGTTTATATACAGTCATAATGACTATATAGAAACACTGTTTGACCTTTGAAAAGAGATAAGACCTGCGAAACACTCTCTAGGATAATGTTTGATGAATTTTTTTACAGAATAGTATTATCTTAGATAAATTTATTAAAGAAGAGAAATTTATTGGAATATGAGCTTTACTAAATGAAACTAAGGTTTTCATATTCTAATAAATATTATTCCACCAAAGAACATTTCCTAGAGTTTCAACAACAAAAACTTATCGACCCTCTGCTAGGAAAACACCAACTATATTTTCACCACAAAATACATAACTCAAAACATAAAAAAGTTAAGGAAAGACAGAATTATCATCTTTTAGAGTTTAGACGAACGTTGGACAGCAGACAAAACTTTTCACACTGTCATTAACTCCTTTCCTCCTTTTTATTCTCTTCCCTCTTTTGATTTGGCTCTACGCTCGAAATTCTGATATTGAAACAAACACTTAACAAAAACCGGAATAAGTGTAAATAAAAAGAGAAAGGTTAAGGTAAGTGGAGGCCCCCTTGGAGCCTGCGCAAGTTTGCGGGTTCCGCAAGGTACGTACCAACCGCAGGGGGGTCTCTTTCTTTTCAGTCGGATACACCATGACGGACATCCGGTACAAGTGGAATGAAGGAATGCATAGTGTTGGCGTCAGCAACGAAGTCTCCCTACCTCAATTCAAGGTCCTTGGTCACCGACAGCGGGCCATGGAGATTAGTTTGACCACGGGTAACGTATGCCTTTCAATGTAAGATCAGAAAATCCTGGGTCACTCTTCAATTTCGATCAAATGAATCGATTAACAACATCATCGAGTGAAATGCCAGAAAACCTCTTCCACTTTCAAAGAAGAGTCTTTTTCCAAATTTCATTTCAATTCCAAAATCATCCCAGATAGAAAAATTATGCCTAATGAACTATTTATAGTTACTATGCAAAAAATTATGCATAAATAATGCATGTACAATAGGATGTTTTTCAATGTTCTTTTTTTTTTTTGATGACGCACCCCCTAAACTTGTTCTATTTGGTGTCAAAATAAATGCATGTTTTTCTTTTCTGATTAAAATAATTTTAAACCGTGGTCCTGAAACCTTAAACTGTCCCAAAACGGTTAAAATGATTAATTAATGCTAATTTTCGTAAATGTAATAATTGTTTGCCAGGGAATGCAACTGATGGTACCATACGTTCAGGAAAAATATTTGACCCAATTAGACCAAAAATATTACCCCTAATCGTGAAAAACTACAATTTATAGAGGTTAAAATATTATATTTATTTTACCAATATCATTTTTTATATTTTTTTATATTACAATATATAATATATAACTAATAATAATAATAACTAACTACGAACTTCGTAGTTATATATTATTAGTTATTATAATATACAACTACGAAGTTCGTAGTTATATATTATTAGTAATTGGAAAAAAATGATATTGGTAAAATAAAAGTACATTAATCGCCAAGTTTAAACGCAAATTTTGGCGAGAGCTTAGTTTAAATCACGAGGCGAAGCCGAGGGATTTAATCGCTCGAGTCAAAATTTTCGTTTGGACATGGCAAATACAGTGCTTTTCGTCATGACATCGAGAAAAAGCCAAATGAAAATGCCGAAATGACGAAAATATAATATTTTAACCTCTACAAAGGGTAGTTTTTGACGCCTAGGGGTAGTATTTTTGGTCTGATTGTGTCAAATTTTCTTTCCTGAACGTATGGTACCATCAGTTGCATTCCCGGGCAAACAATTATTATATTTACGAAAATTAACATTAATTAATCATTTTCATCATTTTGGGACAGTTTAAGGCCCCAGGACCACGGCTTAAAATTATTTTAAAAAGAAAAGAAAAATATGCCCTTATTTTTTTACCAAATAGAAAAAGTTTAGGAGTGCGTCATAAAAAAAATTGAGTCTTTTTAAGACACCCTAATGTACAATAGGGTGGTCCAAATTTTTTTCTTCTAATTTTCATGCTCTCACCCTCAAATTTGTTCAAATCCACAAAAGAATAATTGCTTTTTTCTTTTCTTTAATGATATTTAGAGGTCCCGCAAGCCCTATGAGGTTTAACATGTATTTCGAACTTACCATTTCTCTTCACAATCAGTACGAATCAAAAATTATTTTTCAAATATCACCCCATAAGTCTGTTTTATAGGGTCTGAAAAAAATCCCATAAGTGAAAAATTGGGTTTTGCGAGTTTTTGGCGTTAATTATGATTTTTTTGCGGTTTTTTTTAGTGCAAGTTGTTTTTAATACATAAAATATTACTTTCTACAGATAATTAAATATTTAAATAAATTGTTTATACAATTTATTATTGTTTATAGCAATTTTCTCTTAGAATAGAGTTAGAAAGTCACGGTTTTTTACAATTTTTCAACATTTTTTTAACTTTTAAGCTAGAGCGAGGCAATAATCAATTAAAGTTAACAGAAATAATTGTTTACACAATTTATTATTATTTATAACAAAATTCTCTTAGAACAATGCTAGAAAGTTGCGGTTTTTTCTAAAATTTTCCACCTTTTGTACACTTTTCAATTAGAGTGAGGTAATAACTATTTAAAGTTATTAAACATGATTGTTTAAACAATTTATTATAATTTATAACAATATGCTTTTAAAATAATACTAGAAAGTTGCGATTTTTTCTACAATTTTCCACTTTTTGTCCACTTTTCGCTTAAAGTGAGTTAATAAATGATGCCATTTAACAAACATAATTGTTTAAACAAATTCAACTTTTTGTCCACTTTTAACTTAGTGAGGTAATAGTTAATGCAAGTTAACAAACATAATTGTTTAAACAATTTATTATTAATTATAACAATATTCTCTTAGAATAATGTTTGAAAGTTACGGTTTTTTCTAAAATTTTCCACTTTTTGTCCACGTTTCAATTAAAGTGAGGTAATAATTATTTCAAGTTAACAACCATAATTGTGTAAACAATTTATTATCTTTTTAAATGATATTCTCTTTGAATAATGCTAGACAGTTTCGGTTTTTTCTGAAATATTCAACCTTTTGTCCACTTTTCGCTTAGAGCGAGTTAATAATTAATGAAATTTAACAAACATAATTATTTAAACAAATTTTTATTACTTGTAACTATCTTGTCCTATAGTAATGTTAGGTAGCTGCGGTTTTTTCTGAAATTTTTAACTTTTTGACCACTTTTCATTTAGTGAGGTAATAATTAATGCAAGTTAACAAACATGATTATTTAAACAATTGATTATTGTTTATAACTATCTTCTGTTGGAGTATTGCTAAATAGTTACGCTTTCTTCTGAAATCTTTAGTTTTCCTTTGATTTTTTAGTTAGGAACAAATCATAAATGAACATCGACAAGAATCATTTTTTAATTAGTATTCTATTTTAATCAAAGTAAAGTATCTTTACTCTTTTGCTAATGCTCAAAATATTAACGCAAACAAAAAGGATATCCTTACAGTAGAGATGAAAAACAAAGGATGGAATAATTAGAAGGATGCAGGAGGAGTGTGTCTGTAAGTGGCTTGTAAAAATTTTGTTTTGAATTACAACACCAAATTTAATGAAAAGCATAAAAGAAAAATTTGTGATTTCATACATTTTACTATCAGCTGATAGTAAAAAGGTATAATAAATATATGTATAAAATAAATAAATCAATTGTTTAAATAATTATGTTTGTTAATTTGCATTAATTATTACCTCACTAAGTGAAAAGTGGACTAAAATATAAAAATTGCAGAAAAAAACCGGAACTACCTAGCATTATTTTAAGAAAATATTGTTATAATTAATAATAAATTGTTTAAACAATTATGCTTGTTAAGTTGCATTAAGTATTACTTCACTAAGTGAAAAGTGGACAAAAAGGTAAAGATTTCGGAAAAAACCGCTATTACATAGCATTACTATAGGAGAAGATAGTTATAAATAATGATTTGTTTAAACAATTATGTTCTTAAATTGCATTAATTATTAACACTGTAAGCGAAAAGAGGATGAAAAGTTTAATATTTCAGAAAAAAGCGCAACTTTCTAGCATTATTCAACGAGAATTTATTAAAAATAGTAACAAATTGTTTAAAAAATTATGTCTGTTAACTTGAAATAATTATTATCTCACTCTAATTGAAAAGAGGACAAAAAGTGAAAAAGTTTAGAAAAAACGACAACTTTCTAGCATTATTCTAAGAGAATATTGTTATAAATAGTAATAAATTGTTTAAACAATTATTTCTGTTAACTTTGATTGATTGTTGCCTTGCTCTAACTGGAAAGTTGAAAACAAGTTGAAAAATTCGGAAAAAACCGCGACTTTCTAACTCTATTCTAAGAGAAAATTGCTACAAACAATAATAAATAGTTTAAACAATTTATTCAAACATTTAATTATCAGTTGAAAGTAATATTTTATGTATTAGAAACAATTTGTACTAAAAAAACGCAAAAAAATCATAATTAGTGCCAAAAACTCGCAAAACCCAATTTTTTACTTATAGGGTTTTTTTGGGAACCTATAAAACGGACTTATGGAAATGATACTTGAAAATCATTTACTTTAAACTTTATGGGGCTTGCGGAACCTCTAAATATCACTTTTTTTTAAAAAAACGCATTTAGTTTTTTGTGGATTCGAAAAAATTTGGGTGAGAGCATGAAAATTTGAAAAAAATTTTCAATGTATTTTTTGACCACCCTAATGTACAATAAATCTGAAGGTATAAAAGTGTCGCAAACAAATGACAACTAGTTTTCAACTGTTTGCGACATTTTGATACCTTGATATTTATTGTATATGCATAATTCTCTTTGCATAGTGATTACCGATAGTTCATTATGCATAATTTTCCACCTGGGATGGAATAGTGTTAGAATTCAATATAGTCATTAGAAAATGCATCACTATCAAACTTAGGTGATTCCAAAGCTTTCAAAATACATTCGAAAATATTAATGAGATTCTTCACATTCACGAATAACAATCAAACTTAAATTTATGAAATTCCATTTTCAATGTTTTCATGATCTAAAATATTTCAACAGTTCGAATTATTCAAGCAGTAGGTAATTATTATTTAATCTTTAGGCAAAAATAAAGAGAAATTATTCCCGGTTTCAGAATTATCTGGATAAAAGATTTAGAAATTAAACAAAAAGTCAAAAAATCCTTAGTCGTCAAATTAGACTCGATCTAAATTTCATTCCAATTTCGAAAACATGAGATAAATTTTCATTTTTCAACAAGGAAAGGAAAGAAGGTCCTCTTTTGAAATCATACCTTCAGACGTAAATTTTTTATTACTCTTTCAGAAAAATGAAGAGTAGCCAAACAAAACGGCATAAATCCATACGGGTAAAAGAAAGGACAGAAAAATTACACTCATGAAAAGATGATTGAACCATTTAGTTTTTTTTCAAAAGCTTTTTCTTACATTTAAATTTCATAATTTTGCACTAAATTTTATGTTAATTATCGGTAACTGTCAATATTTAATTAATCACATTAATACGAAGTTTAGAACGGAATTCTGAACTTTAAAGATGTTACTACCACAGAAAAAACAAAGGATAAAAAATAATATTATGCATATTATATTTAAGGATGTTACTGCCACAGAAAAAACGAAGAATAAATTTTTCCTCGCTTCCGGTGTAAAAATTCACAGAAAACCATTGGGGTGAATTTTGTTGCATCTCATTTTGAATAATTTAAAACAATTAAAAATTTCATTGTGATTTCAGTTGTTTTCGAGTCTCATTTTTGTTGCAACTCATTTTGAGGAAAATTCAGTGTTAACATGAGGATCGACGTTTTACTGTGTTACCTGTAACAAAAATTCACTTCACGGGATAAATTTTACCCAAATATCGGTTAAATTTTCTTTTGTTTTTCCATGGTAACACATGTATTTTGAAAGATGTTGAAAGACTTGAACGTGTCTGAATAAAAATTTATCATTCTCAAAAATTACCTGCAACAAATTTTAGCCTTAGTTTTTTTTGTGATGCCCGTAGAGTCAATCTGAAAATTAACAAAATCTTATGTTGATTTTTAAAATCAAGTAGAATAAATCCAAAATTATTTTTAACGAATTTTGAAAAATAAACTTAAGGACACTTTTAAAAAAATGTTTTGGATCATAATTGTTTACTTAAAAATAGTTATTTGGATGTGTTTTTTCCTTCATCTTAAACCTTAGACAAAAGTCGTAATTTTCATTCAATTTCAATTCTCAATAACTCATTTTGTTCCTTAACAGATGCTTTACGGGTCTATTTTGATACGTTTCTATTAAAATTATTTTATTTAGAAATTATACAGTTTTTCATCTTGCAAATTAAACAATATGTCAAACAACAAATTTTAATAAAGAGGTACGAAAGAGAATCGTAAAGAATCCTTTTAAGAACAAAATGAGCTATGGATAAAATTGAAATTGAATGAAAATTATGATTTTTAACCTAAATAAGCGAAGAAAAGACACAAATATCCAAATAACTATTTTTGAATAAACAATGTTGACTTAAACAATTTTTTCGGTAACGTGCTTCAATTCCTGTCTTAAAATTCGTTGTAGTAACAATATAATTGTAATAACAATAGATTTTATAATTCAAAATAAAGTGTGGTTAATTTTGAGTTTGACTGTACGGAGCGAGCATCCTTAAATACAAATGAAAATTTTAATACAAAAAATTGAAAATCCCCTTTTTTAAATCGATACGTAAAAAGTTTATTTTATAAAGTCTAAAGTGTACAATTTTCTAGAGAAAAACGTCCCTGAAGAAGACCTAAAAGTGTAGTAAATTTACAATAATGGTATAGGAATCTTATATTGTAATGAATGTATAGTAAAATTACAATATACGTATAGTAATTTCACAATAAAGTTTTCTTTAATTATAATTTACGTTTTTCATAACTTACTATTGAAGTCATTTGCATTAAAATAAGCTAAAGTTATATTTCCTAATTAAGATAGTCTGATAGAAAGCGCAGCATTAGTTCAAGAATCACTGGAAAACATCAAGAAATAACAAACTTAATTGTCTGTTTATGTACGAACAAATGTATCAGAAACCTATCTTTTAATTTTAAATATATTTTCAAGATTAACCAAATTCACGAGAAACTATTATTGTATGCTAAAATTACTAAAATATATATTTATAGTAAAATTACTTTACGTTTAGGCAAACTACTTCCAATGGTCCAATGCATTTATAGTAAAATTTCAATAAGTTTTTCTTACAATGTACGTCCATAAAGACTATTATGAAAATCATTTTGTGACAGTGTGATTATTTTTTTTTGTCAGTGAATGTTGCAGATAATAACAGACCAGTAGAAATTCTATAAAAGACCCGTCGAGGAAGCGGTAAAATGGAAGAGCGATATTTTGCTAGTCCTGATGTTTTTCCGGTTTGATATGGCGGGTGCAAGGCATCTTCCGGTTTCTGCTTCGTTCGTTTCACTTCCAACGGCATTCTATCGACAGGTGAAAATAGTGAGCAACCCTGCGAGAAACTGGTCTAGCTTTCAAATTTTCTGCCACGATTGAAGCACTAACCAGATGCTTCTCGTCTTCGAAAACCCGTCGTTTGGAATATCTCGTCGAGATTGCAATATTGTTACAAGATTTACGACAAAATTGTATCACAACAATCAAGGTTTGAGTTATTGGGAACGTAATTCAATTTCGGAACTGTGCATTACTTCATCAACTGGTCGTTTGATCATCCAAACTCCTCAATTAAATAATAACAGTCCATTATAGATGAACTCAGTGAATTAAAATGACTGAATGTTCTTTGATGTCCAAGTAATTTACTAATGGAAATTACAATTTAATTAATTAATTAACAGTCCTTAAGAGGTAAAGAAATGTCTAATTTGTTGCATTTTCATAGGCAAAAGTTTCTGGAATTAAATTTGGGAAATTATAAATTCAAACAACTTCTAACCAAAATTTACTGACATTGTTTACCGCGAGAAAAAAGAATAAGAAAACAAAAGGGTAAGACTGATTTCCGTCAACTCAATTGACTCACTAACTCACTTTATTGAGATTGATCGTTCTCTAGAACTTAAAAAGTTTAAAACAATTGAAAAGCTCTCTGTGTAGTCTTCCTTTCTGTCCAGTTCTTCTATTCTATTTCATCAACCTGTTCTCTCTTTGGCTTGGCGAGTTTCTTCCTTCGTTCTACTTTTTTTCTCGTATTATTAAATTCGTGAATGGTTCTTTCGCACACTTCTCAGAAGCACTTTTCCAACAGTGTTTTTGTTTTATGACCTGTCGAGAACTCATAACTGGAACGAAAGGTGAGATAAAATTCATGAACAAAACTTCTTAAAGCTGGAGTGCCTTTTTGTGCAATTAACAAAAAAGTAATATTGGATCATTCTCTTTTATGACTCCTGAAAATATTCTAAATTTTCTTATTCTCAAACGAATTAATCTAATAGTAATTGATCCTATTCATAGGATAATTATATTTATACTATAATTATAATATAATTATAATTATTATAAATATAATATTTATACTATAATTCAAAGTGCTATATGTAACACTATAACTCCCAAAAAAAAGTGACACGCTCCTCTGTTGACAGGGTTTCAACCAAACATTCTCTGCAAAATGGGATATCCCAGAGATGTCCATTTATCAAAAAAGTGACCCCAACATGACGACATGATTGATTCACTCAAGTCCTAGCAGACTATATGGAATATTGCCTTCACAATAAACTAGAAGTGACACAGATACAATGCGGGAAAGGGCCAATAAGTCTGGATGTTAACTTTACTTATTTGCTCCCTGAACGAGTAGCGTGAAGAAGTTATTAGCTATCGATCGACCGATCGTTATTGGCACTTGTGTTGTTTTACCGACAATTGTCTTTGGGGCGCTTGCATTAGAAACCTAGAAACCCACCAAGTGCAGAAGCAATTCAGAGATAGGAGATGAAAACGAAGGCCAGGAGCATTCTATATCTCTATTATTATGTACATCGTTGATTCCATTTCGTTTCGATTCTCAAACTTATCTCACAGGTCGAATCTGTAGGGTATCAACTCGATTTTCCTTGAGTTGGCTTCTAAAGGGCATCGCATTTGCAAACCGCACAAATGTCCGTTGCATCTGTACACTAACACCCACACAATAAGCATTGGGATCCATTCGTTGCTATGCAGAGTGTCAGCCCCCCTCCTCACCCCTCTGATCTCTAACCACCAACCCATTTGATTCCTGTATCGACGAAGCCTCCTATCATTAGTTAGTGAGTTAGCACATTGAATAGGCTCGGAGGCTGCCTGACTCGCAGCACAATAGCGAAATCACGTCAGTTCACTGGCGGCCCAAATAAAGTAGGTTCAAATCTCCACTATCGAATCAAGGACAAGGGAAAAGATAGAACCTCTAGTTTCTCACTCGTGCACATTTTGAGAGAGCCGGAATTTCAATCGGAGCATGGAATTGGCTCAGTTCCGCCAATTAGCTACTCGGAACCGTGATTTAAGCCGAGCTTAACTTTTAGCCCTAATTTGGCAACGTACCACGGGTGCTATGTTAACTTTAATCAATTGCTGCATTAAATCGCTGCCGGCGCTTGAACTATGAGAAAATCATAAACGGCAGTGGTTTTAGAAGCTTCTATATTTTGCGGTTATCCGTTCTAAGTTTGCGAGTCGTTTTGACCGGTCGTTAATTACCATCAACTTTGGTACACTTCCTCCAGAAATTTCGAGAAAACCTTATGACATGGTGCACAGTTTTCATTGTAGAATTTGAGATATGGAAAAGTATTTTGCAATTGCAAATAATGATATTCTATAGACAAGTGAGAAAAAAAGCACCTTTCTTGGACAAAAATCGACATACAGTACAATTCTGAACAAATTTTGAAGTCTTTTTTATAAATGACCGCAAGTCTTCAAAGTATAACGAATGACTGCGAATATTTCACTCTGACTAAACAAAAATTTGTTATTTAACAACAAAGTTTAAATTTTTTTTTGCCTAACTTTTCAGTGATGCCATTTCTTTCAAGATTGTCAAGCTTTTTAAAACAGGTCGTAAATCAATGTAATGACTAACTAAAAATAATCTCCAGTAGGTTAGAGTAAGAAAAAAAATTGTTTATAATGTTATAAACAAACTACTGAACAAAAGTAATTTTTACCTGATTCGCAATGATTAGCTATTTTAATGAAATATGACAGATAATAATATATGCTTATAATTAGTTAAGAATAGCTGTTATTTACCAATCATTTAAACAATTTTTATAAACAAATGCACACTTTAAGCATTTTTCATAAATAGGCTTCATTTTTTTCGCGGAATCAACTCAAAATATTTTGCTAAAGACTCCTTGCTGCCATATTTTTCATAATGACAATAACTATTAATTATATAAACAATTTTTATAAACAAATGCACATTTTGACGATTTTTTCATGAACAGGCCTAATTTTCTTTGTGGAATGAACTAGAAATGTCTTTCCAGGAACTCCTTACTGTCATATATTTCAAATTAATAAAAGCTATTAATTCTTTAAGAGGCTAGCCCACCAATAATGATCTTTTTTTCATTAATTTTTTTTCGACAGTAGATTTTATTAGATAATTCTGGATTTTACACATATTATAAAAAACGTTCAAAAGTATTCAAACAAATCTTTGTTTAATGACATCCGGCGGAGATACGGCGGATGTCCCATGCGGCGGAGATACAGCTGGTGCTCACGATCCCGGCCGACCTACTGGGCCGATTTGTCTCAAATTTTGCAGAGATGTTCAGAAGATGCATAACTATGGTATGAACCTCGATCATAATTTTTCATTCACATTGAACAACATTTTTAAACAATTTATGTTGCAAAAAACTGTCAAAAAGAAAGAAAAATATTTAAACTTTCACCATTTGTTTATTTATTAATATTTTTCGATGATCGAGGTTCATGCCATATCTATGCATCTTATGAACATCTCTGCAAAATTTAAAACAAATCGGTCCAGTAGAACGGCCGGAATTGTGGACACCAGCTGTATCTCCGCCATATGGGACATCCGCCGTATTTCCACTGGATACCATTAAAAAAAAAAATGTTGTATACTTTTAAACGTCTTTTATAATATGTGTAAAATACAGAACTATCTAATAAAATCTACTGTCGAAAAGAAATTAATGAAAAAAAGGTCATTATTGGTGGGCTAACTCTTTAAACGAAAATTAAGCCTATTCATGAAAAAATGGTGAAAATGTGCGTTCGTTTATAAAAATTGTTTATATAATTAACAGTTTCTGTAATTATGAAAAATAGAGCAGCAAGGAGTCTTTGATAAAACATTTCGAGTAGATTCCGCAAAAAAAATGAAGCCTATTCATGAAAAAATGGTAAAAATGTACATTTGTTCATAAAAATTGTTTATATAATTAACAGTTTTTATCACTATGAAAAATATGATAGCAAGTAGTCCCTGGAAAGACATTTCTAGTTCATTCCGCAAAAAAAATTAGGCCTATTCATGAAAAAATGGTTAATATGTGAATTTGTTTATATAATTAACAGTTTTTGTAATTATGAAAAATATGACAGCAAGGAGTCTTTGGAAAATATTTCAAGTTGATTACGCAAAAAAAATTAAGCCTATTCATAAAAAATGGTTGAAGTGTGCATTTGTTTATAAAAATTGCTTAAATAATTGGTAAACAACAGCTATTCTTAACTAATTGTAAGCGCACATTATTATCTGTCATATTTTCATAAAAAATCTGTGTATTTGAAATAGCTAATCAATGCGAATCACGAAACAATTATTTAGTTCAATAGTTTGTTTATAACATTATAAACAATTTTTTTTCTCACTCTAACCTACTGAACATTATTTTTCGTTAATCTTTACATTGATTCATGAACTGTTTTATTAAATTTGAAAATCTTGAAAGAAAAGGTATCACTGAAAAGTTAGACAAAAGAAGTTCAAACTTTGTTGTTAAATAACAAATTTTTGTTTAGTTTTTTTTTGTCGGAAACGTGATCTCAATGATGTAATAATTTTTATTTTCTACAGTTTAAAATTTTTCATCAAAACTAAAGGCAATATTTCTTCACAGAGATGTGCAAAAATATTCAAATTTTTTAAATAATGATCAAAAATTTTTTAATAAGTGTTTAGCATCTTTAAAGCATAAATTTTGGGATAATTTTATGTTTTGGGAGTCAAAATCGACCCAAAAAATTTTTTTTTAAATATAATAAAGGCAAATATTTATAACGTAACTGACAAGAAATTCCTGTACCATAATCAACAATTGAACTCAATCACCTTGGCAAATAAAAAGTTTTCAAATTAAAAATTTATTAAACATTAATAAAATCACCTAAATCTTGAAGTTAGTAAGGGTTTTAATTGAAGAAAATAGTTTTTAATTGAAAAAACTCTACATATAAATATGTACAAGGAACCGTTTCAGTAATCGTGTAGTTTGTTAATTTTAACAACACAACTTTTGTTTCTTGGAAACTTCTCATAAGTATTTGTATCTATTAATATAGGCTTTTTATTAAGTAAAAAATGATTTTCTCAATTAAAACCTCTACTATTTTCAAAATTCAGGCAATTTTATTAATATTTAAGATATTTTTAATTTAAAAACTTTTTATTTACTAAATTAATTGAATTTAATTGTTGATTATGGTACAGGGATTTCTTGTCAATTATGTTATAAATACTCCCCGTGAGTTTCATATTTAAAAAAAAATGTTTAGGGTCAATTTTGACCCCCAAAACTCAAATTTATCCCAAAATCGATGCTTTAAGGATTCTAAACACTCATTAAAAAATTTTTGTTCATTGTGACAAAAATTTAGGAGTATTTGCACACCTTTAGTTTAGATAAAGAATTCAAAACTGGAGATAATAAAAATTATTACACCCTATTCGTCACGTTTCCGACTAAAAAAACAACCTTAGCGACCTCTCAACAATTGTTTTTTAAATCCGAAAAAATACCGAATAAATTTCCCTCCATAAGAAACCGTTTCAAGGTTCGAAAAATCGAAAAATCAGGATTTCGTTCGGCACCCTAATAATCAGTGTTGGGAGGTAACTTGTTAGAAGTAACTAAGTCACTGAAAAAGTGACGATACTTGTAACTTTTCAGTTACAGTTACAGTTGAAAAGTTACAAGTATCGTACCTTTTTCAGTAACTTACCTACTTTCTTAGGCAAGTAACTTTTAAAGTATATTATACTTTTTGTCAGACAAGTAACTTATAGCATATATTAGTTACTATTTTCGCATTTACTTTTAACTTTAATTTTAGTTACTTTTTTCATTACTTTGTATTCTTTGTACATCTTCCTTTTTGGAAGAAATAAATTTGACACTTTAGCGAGAAAGAAAAATAGTCTACCTAATTGTTACCAACTAGTTACCAAATAATTGTTACATAACGGTTTTTCTTCAACCTATTTCTTCTAAAATTTAATTTATAATTTATTTTGAGAAATTTTTTTGAAATTAAAAAAATTTTTGACATTAAAAAAATTCTTCTCTGAAAAATTTTGCGCCATTTTTTTCAACGGGTGTTAAGTGTCGCAGGTCTTTTAAAATAAAAAAAATTAGAGAGAGTGTATTAAATTTAAAGTAACTTTAAAGGGAACTTGAAGTTATTTGCTCTAGTAACTGTGACTGCAGCAAGTTATTTTTTTTTAAACAACTGTAACGGTTTGTAAAAAGCAACTTTAACTAGAACGAGTTTTTTTTGCAAAGGAATGCAACTGTAATGATTTAATTTAAAAAAACAACATTAATGAATAATACTAATTCTTGGAAGTTCAATAACCGTACACCCTTTGTACATTGTTAACAGTTTTTCATGTGTTAATTTACGGAGACGAATTGATCGAAATATCAAGAATTATCTGTGAGTAATGATCCGTTGATGGAAATGCATTATGTAATCACTGTCCTATTATTAGCGTGTAACGAATCAATTAAAACGAATATTCATCGAAATACCCAATGAATTGAATTATCGCTTCACTTAGCTTAAGCGTTCATTTGCAATTGAATGAAATGTCGAATTAAACTCATGTAAATAAATGCAATTTTCAGAAGGTTCTGTCACAAATGTCAGATTTTCAAACACTTATCTTTAATATTTTCAAGTTCAACTTTCATCGAAATTATACAACCCTACGTATATAAACTGGATAAAGCTGGAAAATTATACACATAAAATTTCAAAACATGTTCCATTGAAGAAAATCCCTTAATTCAAATTGAAAGTGATAAATCATGAATCACTTATAATGCCTTCAAAAGCATTTACTTTTGGAAATGTATAAACTTATGAATACTACTGACGGTTCGTTAACACAGAACAAAATTTTCTCAAATTAAAAACAAAATTTGTTTCAATTGTTCCAGTCTCTTTGTGAATGGTAAATTCTCATGAATCATGAATGAAAATGCGACTCTAAATTTCGAGGAGATACAGCAAAAGTGTCAGCTTTAATTACGTCTTGTAAGTGACCCACATGCAGCCTAAAGAGGAGAAATAAATTTCACTGACATCCCCTCCTCGACTCTGACATTCCAACTCATTGCCACTCCACGACCCTCTGCACTTGCAGATCTCGGTATTACACACTTAGAACCATTCTAGCATCTCTAGACTCAAAATCCTGTGCTTACATTCCTACTCCCATATTTTCTCATTAATTATATTTCATTTCGTACAACAAAAGAAATTCAATTGCTACAAATAATTTCCTCATGTATTAAGTTATAGACGTTCAAAAGTCCCATTATACAAAGCGGAAATTTGATTATTTTTTATTTATTTTTTAATTTTAATTTTTTTTTATTATTAATTATTAATTAATTATTTTTAAAAAAGTACATTAAAATATAAATTACTTGGGGCGCATAAATATTCCCCAAATTCTATTTTCCCTAACCATTATTTTATCCTAATTGTTAATGTATCTAAGTTTTATTTTTCCGAATTATCATTTGCCCCAATTTTTATTTTCCCGAATAACGATCTGACATAATTTTTATTCTTCCGAATTAATGTTTTCCATGATTTTTATTTTTCCGAATTACTATTTATCATGGTTTTTATTCTTCCGAATTACTCTTTGCCATAATTTTTATTCTTCCGAATTACTATTTTTCATCATTTTTATTCTTCCGAATTAACATTTGTCATGATTTTTAATCTTCCGAATTACCATTTGCTCTAATTTTTATTTTTCCGAATTACCATTTTTCATAATTTTTGTTTTGTCGAATTACCATTTGTCATAAATTTCATTCGTTCTAATTTGCATTTAACCTAATTTCTATTTTCCCGAATCACCCTGTGCCATAATGTGCATATAACATAAATTTTATTCTTTATAACGAAAGTTCCGGTTAGTGAAGTTGGCGCTGCACAAAATAGGCGCGAAATTTAAATTGCACCAATTGCGCATACTTTATCTGAATTTCGATTGGTCAAAATTAAATTTAAATTTAAATTTTGTGCAGCGCCACCTTCACTAACCGGAATTTCCGTTATTAAGAATAAAATTTATTATACATACACATTATGACACATGGTGATTCTGGAAAATAGAAATTAGGTTAAATGAAAATTAGGACGAATGAAATTTATGACTAATGGTAATTCGGAAGAATAAAAATTATGACAAATGGTAATTCGGGATTATAGAAATTTGGAAAACAGTAATTCGGAAGCATAGAAATTATGGCAGATAGTTATTCAGGAAAATAAAAATTCGGGCAAATAGTAATTCGGAAGCATAGAAATTATGGCAGATAGTTATTCAGGAAAATAAAAATTCGGGCAAATAGTAATTCGGAAAAATAAAATTTAGGTACATTGACAATTAGGATAAATAAAAATTATATTCAATTCTTTTTCGGTCAAACGAATTTAGGTAAAATAATTGTTAGGGAAAATAGAATTTGGAGAGTATTCATGCGCCCCAAATTACTTATCTATAAAGCATATTCTTATCAGTGAAAGTATTTTGAATCATTGATGAATAGAGATAGCAAATTTTTATGCAAAAAATGGGTATGAGCCATGTAAAATAAATATGATGATTCATGTTTTTTAAACAAACATGATTCAATTTTTATAGAGTTTAAGGATCAATGATTACTATGAGATTAAAAAATATATCCAGAATTTAAATAATACATTCTATTTCGCAAACTAATGATCGTCTTATTTTTTCTCGAATAAATGCATATTTGAATTAAATTGACTTTAATTTAGTTTCACCACACAAATGCCTATCTTAAAATAAAGTATGCACTAAAATTTTTTTTTAATTGTTTTTCTGAGACTCTTTAAAGCTACTTCCGTCCCCTTTTATCCACATTTTCCATCGGATACCTTCATTTCAAGTCAAGTACAAGATCCCGGAGCCCTCTTAGATTATCAAGCGCTTATAACAGTCACTATGAATCCCATAGCCTTCGTTCACGATGCTTCACTGCCACCAAGGTGCTCGAAACGCGACCGAGTTACTACGTGACTCGAGTACTTTCTGTGTTCGAAAATGCGTCGAGAATGACAATGACGTCGTCAGTGTTACTGCAGGATATCCTAGGTAAAAAGTAGATTCGCGAAAAGCCCAGCACTCCATAAAAATATATTACCAACAAAAAATTTCACCAACTAATTTATACGTAATAATAAATAAACCAGCTTCAATGAATATTAAAGAGAAATTAGTTAATAAAAATTCAGACTCTAGTCTTCTAAAATGGGGGAATAAAAGACTTTAGAGGAAAATAAAATTTTAGAGAAAACTAAATTGAACAAAATTATGGAAAATGAGCGAATATTTTTAACGAGAGTATATAGTCCACTATTTTTGGTATTCTATAAAAGTCTAAAAAATTCTAGAAGGTTATAGAAGAATCTAGAAGATTTTACAAGATTCTAGAACAGTATAGAATATTGCAAAGAATTTTAACAGATTTCCAGGATTCTAGAGGATTCTAGAAGGTTTTAGAGAACACTGGAAGTATCTGGAAAAGTATAGGTATAAAAGATGATTTAGAAGATTCTAGAAAATTCGGAAATATTATGATTAAGTTCTAGAACTTTCTAAATAAATTTATAAGATTCTAGTCTATAGAAGTATAGATGTTAAATTATAAAATATACTAGATGATTGTAGAAATTTAAGGATGGATTCAGAAGATATTCTAAAATTCTGAAACGGACTAAAATTTTTTGGAGAATTTCAATAGATTTTGGAGAATTTTCAAAGGCTCTAAACGATTTTAGAAAATTTTTAAAAGCCTTAGACCATTTTGAAAGATTCTATAGAAGTCTTGATACCTTTAGAAGAATTTAGAAGAATCTGAAAGATACGGAAAGGCTCTAGAAGGTTCTAGAAAACTCTGAAGGATTTAAGAAGAGTTTGGAAGATTTTGGGAGTCTTTTATGGATTTTGCAGGATTTTATCAGACTCTATTAGTAAAAAAATACTAATTAATTGATTAAATATTTAATATCATAGCTTCTTCCATTTTCCTTTTATATATA
>JBAGKK010000283.1:283968-306305 GCA_037177015.1 Euceroptres primus
TATATATATATATATTTATATTTTATAATTATTTATTTAAATATCAAATATTTACTATTTTTAATTTAGGTTTATAATTAAATTTAGTTTTAATTTTATTAAATTATTAACTTATTATATAATTAATAATTTTTAATTTTATAATTTAACTTTAAAATTTAGTTTTATAAACATGTCAAATCTTAAAAAATATTATATCAGACTGCGAAAATCCCTGGAAGTTTCTAGAACATTTTAGAAAATTTAGAAGATTCTAGACAAGCCTAGAGAATTTCAGGGAATTTTCCAAACTCTCCACGATTCTGGAAGTATCTGAAAGAGTATTCAAAATTCTAGAAGAAACTAGAAGATTGTATAGAAGAGTCTAAATAATAAAGAAGGATTTTGAAGATTCTAAAAGATTCGGAACTATTGTGATTAGATTCTAGAAGTTTTTGAAGAGATTTATATAATTCTAAAAAGTTGCACAGGCTTCTACAAAATTCTGAAGTATTCTAAAAAAAGTTTCTGATAGAAGCTAGATAATTCTACTTGCCTGGAAAAAGCGAAAATAGGAGAAATTTTTGAAAAATAAAGTACTTTAGGGAGTGCAGAAAAAAAACTAAATCGGAGACTGTCAATCCTGTGTTATTATAATGACATTAAAATATTATTCAATTACATAATAAATATTACTACGTGCAGAATATTTCAGAAATTTTACAAATTCTAAAAAATGACCAAAATCTTTTCAGAAGGACGAAATTTAATTTTCTGACATCAAGCAAAACTTGTTAAAAGTTTATTAAGTAAAAAAATCTTCTCATAGCACAGGAAGTGAAACCGTTGTTCATTGAGGTAGTAAAATGCGGATAAAAAGATATTATATGAGTCATTAGGATATATTCCATGAGCGACTCAAAGTTTTTTTAGTAGTTAATGGGTTAATTGGCTCATAAAAGAGTAAATTGGGTCAACGTGCACCTACTATATGTTCTGGATTCGTCGCTCAGCTCCTCTTTTTTTCTAATATAACAACGTTTTCGATATCCTTCGACCGTTTCCAAGATCGTATACCCTATAAACGCTACCGCGTCTCAGAGAGTTCAGAATCAAATGAAATTGCATTAAAGAAAAAGTGGATTGAGTCGTAAAAATTCTGCGCACCTTTACTAGTTCTCTGACATATTTATTTTTGCTAACTTTTGAAGCGTTACGCGTCAATGAGAACTGGCTTTAAAATACCAATGCCAATCCAGTCAAACAGCATTTCAAATAAAAAGACCAATCGCAATCACTCAATAATAATGAAATTAAACCGAATTGATTTTTATCCTTTAATTATAAAAATCTCAAAAGTATTGGAATCACCCATTTTTGAAGTGACACAAACTGAAAGAAACAGGTGTAAAATTATTGTAAATCAGGAATGAATTGTAATTTAAGCCACAGATAACTCTTACACAAATCGCCGCGGAGATATTTTTGGAAACAAATGAAACATTTAAAGAGAAAATGGGGAAAGGCATAATCCGCAAGTAAAGTAAAGTTTGTCCCAAGCTCGTTTTGTAAACCTGAATGCATATTAAGAGCAGAGAAAGCTAATGGCACATTTATCGAACAAAGTATAAAAGGCAATACATCTGGCTAATTACACCCCGCAAAAAAACTGGATAAACTCAATGCTGCTTTACCGGGTTCAGTCTAATAATCTTACCCTATACGTTATCATAAGTCTAATTACCCGAACGGTAATATCCTTAACACCTGCCATAAAATGTTAACCACGAGCATTTTTCTCTCAGTGTAAATGCTGCTAATCAGTAAAGCAGAAAAGTGAATAACTAACAAGGACAATTTATACGACTAACAGAGTCTCGCTACAGGGAATCTACAGATATATTATTCAGTGATATTAACTCAGTTTTTTTTTCTAGCACAGGTACATAGTTAAATTATATTATATACTCATGAGAAAACAAAAATAACCGAGAATAAAGTCAAGAGCCCCAGTTTTGTAAGATAAAGAGGGAAGAGTCAGTTGTGGAATAAGGTGTCCCAGAAAGCCGATTTTCGAATTTTTGGGGGGAAACCTACCCGATCGATAAGTTTCCAGAAAAAAGTATTTGTTCGGGAAAAGATACTTTTCCCGTAAAGAAGAAGTATCATTTTGTTTTGAAATTGGTTGACATTTACTGGTGCTGCCGACCCCCTGAAGTTTTCCATTGAATTTACATGGGGAAAACTCCCCTATTCGAAAATGCACAATAAAACGCGAATTTGTACAATAAAGTAGGGAGTGGCGTACCACGGTTTTTTCAAAATTCATCAAGGAATACGACTCAATCATCAATTTTGAAATTGAATCGCCCTAACGTCCTCTTATAGGGCTCCAAAACCACCCCCATAAGTGACGAATGAAAGTTTTACGTCTTTACCTTTATTTCTCCTTTTTCCCATTTTTTTTTCATAAATCATAGTTAGTTGGCCAACTGAAACATAATATAAGATTTTTCAACAATTTTTTATTGTTTAAACAATGTTTATTTGTTTAAAAATTTTTTTCAAAGTCTGCTTGAAATTATGGCACATATTCTGGCAATTACCATTTCAATATTACCATTTCAATTACAGTATCAGAGGAGGAATTTTTTGTTTGAAATATAATCAGCAAATTATTAAAATATTTCTGTTTGTGTGCATGATGTCCGTAAAATTAAATTCCTTTAATAGGCTCGAATTGGGAATTAATTGTAACTCCGATGTTTAACAGCGTGTATTTTTGGTGTAAAACAAATGAAAATTAGATGTAAAATCACGTATTTAAAGCGGACATATGACACGTGTTTTACACGTGTAAACCACGTGATTTCACCATATGTGTTCCCTGGGTAAATTTGTCGCAAAACTCTCATTCGTCACTTATGTGGGTGGTTTTTGGGGCCCTACAAAAGAACCATAGGGGTGTGTGTGGGGGGGAGTTATTTCAAAATTCTTGTTGAATTTTGGAGAAAACCGCGGTACGCAACTCTCTACTTTATTACACAGACTCGAGTTTTATGGTGCATTTTCAAAAAGTGGAGTTTTCCCCATGTAAAATTCAAAGGGAAACTTCAGAAGGTCAGCTGCACCAATAAATATCAACCGATTTAAAAAAAAAAATGTGTTCACTTTTTTCGGGAACGTAATCGATCGAGCAAGTTTTCGCCTGAAAATTTGAAAAAAAATTTTACAATGTATTTCTGGGACATCCTATTGTGAAATAACAGTATCAGCCCTATCTGACGTGTGGAAAACCCCCGACTAAAGTTTGATGCCACATGAACTAATCCGATGGGAGGCGCTGCTGCGCTTCTGCCCGGCAAATGCATTGAGTTATAAAGGAAAAAAATTAATAATTTGAAAACATATATTTTGTTGGCAATAAAGGGACTTCAGATTTTTATAACTTATTCTTAGATATACAATCATTATTTTAAATGCACAAAACCTGTTAAAATTTTCCAAGATATAGAGAAATTTCATAAATATGTAAGATACAGTTTTAAAGATGTTTGCATTGTTTTTAATTAAATTATTGAAATAAATTTGGAATAAATGACTAAAATAATGCATAAAAAATCGTTTAATATATAATTAATCTTCTAAATATAAAATCAATTCTTAAAAATATAAGAATAGAAAAATAAATGTAAAATAAGCCGAATAAATTAATGATGATACATTCTGGTGTGTAATAATAAATATGAAAGTAAATACTAGGACGGGCCGAAAATAGCGAATTTTGACCAATCAAATCCCGACTATAAAAAAAAGCTTCATTTTCTAATTAGGTTGAGTGTGCAAATTTTTTTATCAATATTATAGCAATCCACTACGAGCTTGAAATATTTTATTTTTTGAAATTTTTACTTTTTTTCTGTGAGTGCAAAAATTATGGTGAATTTTTTTAGGTAGAGGTTGTGGCGATAATAATAAAAAAAATTAATTTTGACCAAGTTATGATTTTTTGAAAATTCGCAAAAAAATAATTTTTTTAAAACCCTGAATGCAACTTTTATTTCAAAAAAATTTTAAATTTTTAAATAAAATGTCGTTAGCTTGAAGTGGAGAATCTAGCCATTATTTTCAAAAACTTAGAAAAAAATTTTAGTTTCTTTCAATTCCTTAAAAAACTCTAAAATCCCAAAAATTAATAATTAAAAACAGAGCCAAATTTTTTTAGATCACAATCTCTACATAAAAAAAACAACATAATCTTTCACTGATAGAAAAAAATGGAAAAATCTCAAAAATTAAAAATTTCAAGCTCGTGGTGGTTTGCTATAATATTGACAAAATAAAAATTAAAAAATTGTACATTCGTCCTAATTAGAAAAAACTTTTTTTTATGGTTGGGATTTAATTGGTTAAAATTCGCTATTTTCGCCCCCCCCCTTAATATTTATTTTCATATTTATTATTACACACCAGAATTTATCAACATTAATTTATTCGTCTTATTTTACAAGACGACCGAAAAATCCCGAAAAATAAAATTCCCGACTAAAAAAATATTCGAAATAGAAAATTCCCGACGGCTTATAATATTACAGAAATTAAAAATTCCCGGTAAAAGAAAATTCCCGACATTATGAAATATCCGACGCTGTAAAATTACCTTCACAAGAAAATTTCCGAATTTAAACAATTAATTAATTGGTGTAATAATAAATAAATAAAATAAATTAATATTCATTAATTAATTTAATTCATTATTTATTTATTATTACAACAATTTAATAATTGTTTATATTCGGGAATTTTTATAATTTCGGGAATATTTTTGTGTTAGCAAACAATGCAATCTGCTGTAGAACTGTACCTTAATTATTTATGAAATTTCTCTATACCTTGAAAAATTTTAACAGGTTTTGTACATTTAAAATAATGATTATATATATCTGAGAATAAGTTATAAAAATCTGAAGGCCCTTTATTGTCAACAAAATATATTTTTTCAAATTATTATTTATTTTCCCACATGTGACGTGAAAACGAAGAAACCAGCCTTACGATCGAAAATGAGTTTACAAGAAAGAGCGGATCAAAGTGAAAGGAAGACGAAGGAAGACAAAGGGGCGCTCCTACAACTTTGAGCTCCAGAAAATTCAATTTTGATCATGGAGCAATGGGGATTTTTCATTCGATAGGGGACATCTTCATTATTCAGAATCAATAAAAACCTGAAAATCGATTTTTCGGTCGTAAGGCTGGTTTCTTCGTTCCACGTCACATATTAGCCAGGCAGAAGCGCAGCAGCGCACAGTGGGGTGAAATCAAAAAACGAGGTTCAAAATGACATTTAGAACGAAATTATGCACCGATTTTAGATTTTTTTTTAAGTTCAGAACTAAATTTTTAAGAGATTGGTGAGAGTAGATTTTTGATTTTTTTGTTTATTTAATTTTTATGTTAATACGAATAGCGAAATATATGTCGATTTTTTAAATTTTATTTTTTATCTCCTAGAAAAATTTTTCTTATATTTGCCGTCACGTAGACTCAATGCACAGAGGTATAAGAAAGGAAAAAAAATTGTTAACTTGTAAAGTTAATTGTTAAAACAAAAGGTATTAACAAATAATCGACATTAAGGATTATTCGTCTTCAAAGTATATTTTTGCTCTGAAATTTCTTGCTTTCATCGTCAGGATAATACCTGGCCATTAAAATTTAAGATCGGATGTTATTAATTAATTCTATAAACTAATTATGTAAACAAATGTATATCGCAGACATTTATAGACAGAAAAAAATCGTTTTTTCTTCTAGTCTTGTTGTAATTATATTACCAATGATGTTTTCTGAAAAAAATGTTGCCGTTCATCAATATTTGTTTATTTTTTAAACAAATTCAATAAACAAATGCACATTTTATGTGTTTTTAAGCAAAAAGAAATCAATTTTTCTTCTAATCTTGTTGAAATTATATTGCCAATGATGTTTTCTGGAAAAACTTTGCTATGTATCACTAATCGTTCATTTTATAAATAAATTACATAAACAAATGTACATTACAGACATTTAAAGGCAAAAAGAAATCGTTTTTTCTTTTATTATTTTTTAAATTATATTTCGTAAACGGCCGAAGAACTCAGGATAATAATGCACTCTGATTCGTGAGAGGTAAGGGGACTTATTATAATGTCTACAATGTGAATTTGTTCATATAAATTGTATATAAATTTTATAAATTCTATTGTTCGACAAGAGTTCACGTAAAAAAGATTGCCAACATAATTTCAAAAAGACTACAAGAAAGAAAATTGTCTTTCTGTTTATAAACGCCTACAATGTATATTTTTTTATATAATTTTTTTGTAAATTTTACGAATACCATTTTATCCCAAAATTTTGTCAAAGAACATCATTCACAATACAATTTTAACAAGACTAGAAGAAAGAACGATTTTTCTGCCTATAAACACCTAGAATGTGTTGGATAACAAAATTTCATCTAGACACATCATTGCCTATAAATTTCTGCAATGTTTATTTGTTTATATAATTTGTTTATAAAATAAACGGTTAGTGATGCATGACAAAATTTTTCTATAAAACATCATTTGCAATATAATTTCAGCAAGATCAGAAAAAAAAGGATTTCTTTCCACTTAAAAGCGCCTAAAATGTGCATTTGTTTATATAATTTGTTTATAAAATAAACAAATATTGATGCGTGTCCAAATTTTTTCAGAAAACATCATTGGTAATATAATTACAATAAGACTAGAAGATAAAACGATTTCTTTCTGCCTATAAATGTCTGCGATGAATTTTTGTTTATAGAATTAATTAAATTTTAATGGCCACGTATCAACCTAACGATGAAAGCAAGCAATTCTAGAGCATAATTGTACTTTGAAGACGACTAACTCCTAATGTCGATTATTTTTTAATACAATTTGTTCATAAGAATTAACTTTACAAGTTAACAATTTTTTCTCTTTCTTATACCTCTATGCATTGAATCCAAGTAACGGGAAGTATAGGAAGAATTTTTTCTAGGAGATAAAAAATGAAATTCAAAAAATCGACATTTTTTTCGCTGTTTGCATTAACATAAAAATTAACCCTTAGTTGGCACGGCTTCCTAGAATTACGTCGTTGGCGTATGGAGTCTGGCTAACCTGTGAGACCTTTTTTGAAGTTCAAGAGTCAAACTTTCTTGTAGTACAATTCATTCTGCTAAAAACAAATTGTTAAATACGTAAAAAGTTTGACTAAAGTTGACCCTCAGTGAAAAAGAATTCTTGAGGTAATGCCAGGCGTGGAGTGACAGTAACCCCGGATGCCAACTAAGGGTTAAATAAACAAAAAAACAAAAAAAATTGGTTCTCACCAATCACTGAAGAATTTAGTCCTGAATTTTTCCAAAAAAAAATATAAAATCGGTGCATAACTGCGTTCTAAATGTCATTTTGAACCTAGTTTTTTTATTTCACCCCACTGTGCAGCGCCGCCCATCGGATTAGTTCAGGCCACATCAAACTTTTGTCAGGGCTCCCATGATTTTAAGCCCGTCGTCGAATAGGGCTGAAGAGCATAAAATAAAAATTAAAGAAATATAGATAACAGGACAGAAATGAGAAGGAAAGGCAAAATAAGGAAAGAAAGAGGGAAAAGGCAGGAAAGAGTGTCAAGACTGGGACTGTTCTCTTTTTTTCGCAGGTAATTACTCGCGTCTGGCCTGCGAGATCCAGTTCGTCCGTTCCATGGGATACTACCTGATCCAGATCTACATTCCCTCTGGACTGATCGTGATAATTTCATGGGTGAGCTTTTGGCTAAACCGAAACGCAACCCCCGCTCGGGTCGCCCTCGGAGTAACCACTGTGCTCACCATGACGACCCTTATGTCCTCGACCAATGCGGCCCTTCCCAAAATCTCCTACGTCAAGTCCATCGACGTCTATCTGGGCACCTGTTTCGTCATGGTCTTCGCATCGTTACTTGGTAAGTATTCCAACAATTGATCCCCCGGAAAGGTGGTTCTTCAATCCGCGAAAAACACCGAGATCGGGGTTTTGTATCACAGATTGCCAGGATTATAGTAAATCAATGACGCGTCTATCTTTCTTCCCAACTTTACCAAGGACAGATTTCTCACACCATCGAAAGTATTTCCAACAAGTATATTGCATATTTTAATTTATATTGTATATTTGTGCAACTGCATTGCACGAAACAAATAAAAGTTAATATAATAATTAAGTAAACATTTATAAACGATGTGGATTAAATCGGTCCTGCTCAGTAAAGTAAAACCATGACTCTTTTCTCAAGGGGACAGCTTTGTTTCTTTTTGAAAGAGATAGATGAGTGAAAAAGTAAAATTACAGAATTTTCCTTCTCCTTCAGGCTTTCTAAGTTCCATGACTCTTGGAAACTTTAATTTTAGTTTCAAATCTTTCGTGATCAAACGCTATCGATACTTAGAATCTTTATGTCTTTTTCAAAGACGTCTATTCGTTTTCCTTATTATTGGTCCTACTCTGCTTACGGTCCTAAGAAATCCAAATGCTTTTAAGAGTTTAACCTTTTCGTGCCCGAATTATATCTACCGACTCAAAATTCATTTTTTTTATTTCGAGGTTTTTGAGGGCGCTGATTTTGAAATTTAGTAACAATTCAAACTTCATTTTTTTTACAATTTAGGATCGCCCTATTGAAACCGCCATTTTAAATTTTTTACCTTCAACCAAATAGCGCCTCAAAAAACCCCTAAATTTCAATTCTTGTGTCAATCAGTGAAAAAAACGTAAGTTCAAAATGAACCAAAAAAGATCAAGATGATCGGCAACACAAAGGAACTGTTTCTGGTGCAGATTATATTGAACTTTTTTTGGCTCATCAACCAGGAGGAAAAATTCTATAGAATTTATGGAGAATGCATTCTAAAAAATCCTTTTAAGAATTCTACTCAAATTTCTATATAGTCCTCACGAGAATTTTAGTCCAATTTCTATAGAGTTCTCACGAGAATTTTAGTCCAATTTCTATAGAGTCCTCGTAAGAATTCGAGTCCAATTTCTATAGAATCCTCACAAGAATTCGATAATACAGAAATTCTACATAAAATTCTATAGAAATTGGACTAGAATTCTTACAGAATTCTTGTGAAGTCTCTATAGAAGTTTGAGTAGAATTCTAGGTTTTTGACGTATTTTGAGAGGGTTTTTATAAGGTAGGGTGCGTTCAAAAGGGATAGTGATATATTATTTTTGTCATCAATCAAATACATATCCTGCAATTGAAAACTGTAATTGTTACTGGTTTGCACTCCATCTTTCTCTTTCAGAGAGAAACAATGATAATGTTACCACCATATTTAGCTTTTGACTTGGAAGAAGTTTTTTATGCGTCACTCACTTACTATGACACTCAATGTGTGATACAAAACGTCCCCTCTCATCCGTGTTTCACTAAACCGAAAATTGAAAGAAGCCTACCGATATAATTGGAAGTTTATAGATCATTGGATTCTATCTTTCGAAACCATAAAATTTTATTACCAGAGCTGGGTATGCATTTATCACACACAAATACAGCGTATTTAAAAGCAATCATCATTTGCAATTTCGTAGAAGAAAAGATTTATTTCGAACAAAAGAATCTATTGTAAAAAATGACTTTAATTTCTTTTGAACTATTCCTTTTACATAAATATTCCTACTTTTAAAAAAATAAACATTAACTTAAAATAAAAATTGAAGATTCGAAAAAATATATAATTATAAACTGACACAAGTGTCCAGGTCAAATTACGTGAAATTCTAATCTACAATTTTCAAATCATATTATAACTTGCTCTTAAACATTTGAATGACTAATATATTTGTTCAAAATTTTCAATTAAACTTACAAAGTAATTTAAATGTAAATCCCATCTCTTTATTGCAAACTCGAAAGCCAATTTCGCATCTACAAACTTCCATTTTCTCCTAAAATGTATGTGAGGCGAGTTCATCAATGGAAAATGCGACAATTTTGAAGTAAGTCACATAAAAAGTATATGCACTTTGAAATGATATGAGACTTAAAAATAGAAGAATTAACTGAATACGCCACATATATGTATATAGATAATTTTCAAACTGTCGTCTGGATGTTGCAATAAGAGAGCCAATCAGGTATCACCGTTAAAGTTAGACCGTTAAATAAAAGTTGTAAAATGTAAAATATTGGCTAGCCAACGGTCTGAGTTGGGGAAGCGTATCTGGAAGATGGCTCTGCGAGTTGTTAATTCTGCTCGGAGGTTTCGCGAGACACTACCACTTGGCTTCACTCTAAAGAATATTACAAACTTCAGGAAAAGTTCTAAAAGCCCTCGTCTGCCTCACGGCTGCGCTTGCGATCACTTGAAAACTAATCGAAAGGCATGATCTGTATATTCTGACATCTCGTCTATCAAAAGCCATGCCTCCGGCAATTCAGCTTCACTGCAGCAACATTCTCTCAAAAGCACAATTTACTGGACTTTATAAAAAGTCTACAAAAAATATCAATTCACCATTTTATTGATCGAATAAAAATAGTTTACTTAAATCAAAAAAAAAGGCAATAACATCCAAAATAGACTAAAATAAAGAAATAAAAAACAGAAATAATACTGTAATAGATCATTTTAAATATACGATATGAGAGTAACATAATCCTATATTAAGATCTTATAGTGTGATACTAAATTTTAATACAAGTTTATCCTATGAACAAAATATTTTAGGCACAACTATTTACTCAATTAAGTACAAACTGCTTTCAAAGAATTTAAAACACCTTTTATAAAAGAATGTCTGATTTAAATTAATTTAAAAAAATTTTAATCTCATTTCACGAAAGTGCTTCACTTTGGAAAACGAATTGCTTCAGCAGAAAATTAAGTTACCAAAGTTAGAGGTTGAAAATCCCAAAAAAGATTTTTCCGGTCATTAATTGAACCGGAAACAACCAACCAACCCAACCAACCAACCTACCAACCAACCAATTAACCCTGCAACGTTGGAAAAAGAATAAAGTTCAAGGCTCCCTCTAATTGTCATTGGTCCCCCAGAAACTTTGAAAACCACTTTCTACGGAAACGTAACAGATAAATGTTTAAATGAGAATCAAAAACTTGAGTTTCAAGTTAAAAATTTCAGCTCTGCATTCGTTCTTTTATATTGTGGACGAAATGTAGTTCAGAAGACTTCCAATTACGGAGACGCTACTGCGACACGTAAAAATCTCGAATTGGAAATCAATTTTGCACGAAAAGAGCAATTACTTTCAAAGCCTGAGAGCCTCGGATTGAAAGAAGACTTAAAAATGTCAATGGTCGCTTGTAGTAAGAAAATCAGCCTTAAACATATAATTTAAAATTCGCTCATTCTTAAATAAACCATTTCATATAATATTTCATATTTGAACCAATCCATTTCAAATCATGCAGGCCGGCGGGTAACCTGTTCGGAATTGGCTTGCCAATAATATATGTTTTTGTACGTGAACAATAAGGGGACACGTATTTCTTTTAAATTAACATAGCGACATATTTACATTTTTTATGAATATTTTTAAATTTTAAGAGAAAAAATAGTTTCTTGCAAAGTTTACTTTAAAAACATTGCCATTTTTGTAAGTTTTGAGATATGAAGGTTTTTTTTATTTCAGTTTGTCAAATTTTTTCACTCTTTCGAAATCCACGAAGAAAATTTAAAAATAATAAAAAGTGGTAAAGTTGTTTCAATTTTTGGAAAAAACACAAAAAGAATTTTTCTCCTGAAATTTTGAAAAATAAGAGGTACCAATGTAGTCTACTTACCACAAATTTCCCATTTGGTATTTTTTTCAGGGGAAATAAATTATTTTATATTTTTGCTTCAATACTTTGCCATTTTGACAATTTTTGGCGGTTATTTCGATTTTCAGGTGTGTTGGGTGGTAATATAGTTTACCTTCCATAAATTTTAAAACTAGATTGTATTTGTACTTCAGGAGAAAATATTCTATGTTTTCTAGAATACAATAAATTCGAGAACAATAAAAGCAATATAATTTTTTGTTTCTTGAAATATAAAAACAGTTCAGTTTTAAAACTTATGGTAGGTAGACAGATTATCACCGAACACACCTGAAAATCAAAATAACTTCTATTTTTATTCTTTCTTTATTTTCAGAAAATCTTGTGTTTTATTTTTTCAAAAAATCAAAATAGCTTTACCGGTTTTTATTATTTCTTTGTTTCTCTTATTGGTTTCGAAGGAGTTTAAAGGACTTAATACGCTGAAACAAGAAAAATCTTAAAATCTCAAAAATTTCCAAAATGTCAAGGTTTTAAAGCAAAAATATAAAATATTTTTTCTCTCTCTCAAAAAAAAAACAAATAGGAAATTCATAGTAAATAGGCTATATTGGTACCTATTATTCCTCAAAATTTCACGAAAAAAAATGGTGAGCTTTTTGGAAAAATTTTTTTTTCTTTTTTTCAAAAAATCGAAATAGCTTTATCATTTTTCATTATTTTTAATTTTCTTCATGGATTTCGAAAGAATGAGAAAAATGTGACAAACTGAAAGAAGAAAAACCTTAATATCTCAAAAATTGAAAAAATGGCAATGTGTTTAAAGTAAAGTTTGCAAAAAGCTAATTTTTTCTTTAAAATTTAAAAATATTTGTAAAAAATGTAAAAATGTCGCTATGTTAATTTAAAAAAACACGTGCCCCATTATTTTTCACATACAGGAGCATATTTCATTGGAAAGACAATTCTGAAAAAGTCACCCGCTGGCCTACATGATTTGAAATGGATTCGGTCATTTAAGTAATTAATAATATAAGAAATAATTAGACTCATGTCTGGTGGATTTAAAAAAATTTAAAACATGTCACTTCCTAGAGAAAAATGTTTGTTTCTAAACTCAAATTATGGAAAAGTGTAACCAAGGAAAATATAATCTAACTCATTAACAATTCTTTAAAATCTTTTAAACGACATCTTTACTTTAAATAGTAATGAAAAAGAGATCATTATATCAGCCGTGAAGTGATAAAATTAATGTTCATTGATATTGCCAACGATAAACAGAAAGTACACTCTAAAATTTCACAATAGTGACGACTCTTTTGACATTACACTGAAATAGATGAGAGAAACCAAATGTACTTAACTTTGAAAGTAGATGTGAAGAGCGGGAATGTAATTTCGTTGCGCCCATACAGTTCGCAATGTGAAATAGTACTTGCCTACTTTTATTTCACTCTCTACCTGCTCTTTTTCTGCATAAAGATTTTAAATGACGAAAGGTAGTGGGCGCTCTTCAGAATTCTTTGAAATATGCTTTATTTTGCAGTGGAAATAACTTTATATTGAGCAAAGCGCGAGAGTCAAATGAAATATGTAGCACTTGTATGAAAAAGCTTCAGACATAATTTTAGTCATTTTAGTACGACTAAAGCCATTTAGTTCAGAAATTATATGGCGAACGAAATCTCCGACTCTTCAAATTTAATTAAAAATATTTGGATCATTGTGTTAGGATTTGTATTTAGAAATCAAAAGGATTGAAAAGTCAAAGGAATTGAAAAATCAAAGGGATTTCTTCCAATCAAAAAAATTCAATGGAATACGTTGTGCTATACCATAAATGGTTTTGAACAGCTTTCTGTCTTGTTTTTGAATTTATTTTCAGTCCATTTTAATATTTTTCGTTTGATGAATAAGACAATAAATAGAATTATATTAAGGATATAATTGCTAACATTGGATTAGGTATAGAATTAAAAACTAAAACTAAAGTTTGTCCAAGTTAGAATTTTTTGAAAATTTGCAAACATGTTTTTTTTAAATTTGGTTAACTGCATATTTAAACTAAATAAAAGTTAAACATGTCAATTATACAATTTGTCCAGTTTTAATCGAAGAATCGTTTTATGGTTGATATGTTTAATTCATTTATTTTAAATGTGCAATTAAAAGTTTTAAAGAACACATTTTCATAAAATTCTAAGTTGGACAAACAAATTTTTTTGAATTTCTAATTCACATTTTCCAAAAATTTTAAGTGGGACAAAAATTTTTTTTTGAATTTCTAGTTATATCCTGTTGTTTGTTACCAAAAACTTTGCATGGCATTTGAAGAATTATTGTACAAATGGTAACAGTTATTCCAAAATGAGCAAATGACGAAACAAAGCCATAAAAAAATGATGACATTTTTTAAAATTCTTTAGAAGCTGAACAATTTTTTTGCTAAATTCTTTTGCGCATATATCATAGCTACAAGTATGATTTTATATTTTGAGCTTATTTCGTCTCTATTTTATTGCCTAGTAAAAAAACTTGACCAATTTAAACTACGAACGCTCTATCCCTTAAATGGTTTGACGTAATATCCGAGCATTACGCATCTTCATAAAGGACCCATCCACAATAAAGGTCTAATCTCAAACGTAAATCTCATCGTTAGTTTAGATTAGGCACCTATCTATCAGTAACGAGAATCTGTAATCACTCTGAACACAGTAAAAATGTCTAGCTCTGGAGACATTTTCTAAATTTCCCCTCAGGAAATTAGAAACTGATCTGCCAATCTAACACAATCACATACATACAGATTTCACTTCAAAAAATACTTTTGTGAAAGATTCTTAATTTTGAAAAATGCTCCAACTTATTTTAGTAGGATAAAAAACTAGCTCTAGAAGTCTTGAAAAATGGTAGGTAGGGAATAGTGAGTAGGACAATAAATATTTCACGGGCAAAACAGAGAAATTGTATGTATATGGGGGAAAAAGTTCCACCTGCACAAGAAAGAATAGCTTCAATATTTTTCTCTCCTGCTGAAACAAATGTTATGCTTCAGTATTTTTAACACCGAGGTAATAAAGTCTTTTTGCAAACACTATTTTTATCCGAATTTCTGTGCACGATAATTATGATTGAAAATCCTGGAAATTTTTGATTGAAAATCCTGGAAATTTTCGTATCAACTGTATTGAAAAAGTATTCAAACGTATAAATCTGACTAACATAACCAAAATGTTGAGTTAAATAAGCCCTTATAAGAAATTACGCCCAGGTGAAAAAATTATACATAATTTATGTATAATGAATTGTCGATAGTCACTATTCAAAAAATTATGCACATGCAGTAAATCTAAAGGTATCCAAATTTTGTAAAGAAATAATTACACTGTAAAAAATTTTGGAAATTTTCAAGACATAAGATATAAATAGTAAATAGTATGAAATTTTTCCGAAAAAGGTCGAAAATACGTTTTTGCGGGCAAAATAGGTAATTTCTCCGAGAATATTGGAGAATTTTCCGAATATATTGGTTAATTTCCGAAAACCTAGGAAATATTTCGTGAAGCTTAGGAGATTGTATAAATAAATCTCCAACTACAATTCGGAATTATTTCCGAATGCAATAGGGAAAATTTCAAAATGTTCGGGTTATAAGCTGACAAATTTTGGAAAAATTTATATACGATCTCTAAAGAAGTATTTCTTATAAAAAAACGAGCTTTAGCATAATTTACTATCAAAACCAATAACAATCAAGTATAAAAACTTCAAAAATAAGATTGATGCCAAAACGATTACTGGGGCTCACAGTAAAATGTCGATCCTCAATTTAACACTGAATTTTCCTCAAAATGAGTTGCAATAAAAATGAGACACGAAAATAACTGAAATCGCAATGAAATTTTCAATTGTTTTAAATTATTCAAAATGACATGCAACAAAATTCACCCCAATGATTTTCTGTCCTAAGATCACGATTACTAGGACATTTACCTTAGTTGTCATTGGTTTGCAACATTTTGATACCTTTTCTAAACTTTTCTTGCTCAAAAACTATCGATAATTCATTATACATAAATTATGAATAATTTTTTTACCTGGGTGATTATTTTACCCAGAATTTTCTGTTTTTGTTTCAACCAGAATTCTGTATAAAACAACCAGAATTTCTTGTAAGGTTATATTTAACCAGAACTTTTTATTATTAATTGACTATTTATCTGAATAAACAAGTGACCCTACTAAGTAAATTGAACTCTAACAAGAGGAAACACCGAACATTTGCTAGCCTTAAAACTCGAGGACCATCACAGAAAATGAATCCACTCGTGTAACTAAAGACCTAACAAGTTTCGTACATACATTGCAATGTTGATACAGTCACTCTTCGGTAAAATCGCGACTCCCACACCGTTAGAACTCAATCGTTCGTGGAGGCTTCTGCCTCCAGAGCAATATTTACCACTTGACCTCCTTTGCAGGTAAAGAGCAATATCAAACCCTTTCCCACTTCCAACTCATACCGAACACCGCCTTGGAGGACAAGCCCTATTTATTTACTCTCTTCTCATGATTTAAAGAGACGCCACCGAGCCAAATTCTCTATGCACTCTGGCGAGCAGTAGATAGCAATATAGAAACATTTTTTCATATATTCGTCTTTCCTTCTTTCTCTTTCCCCAAAAGATTTCATAAAATTTTCATTCTCTCTGAATCAAATAGATGGAACATTTCTAAGTGATAGAGCAATACAATGAAGCTACGAAATTATTTAACCGAAGAAAGGAGAAGTCATTTTTAGGTCACATCACTTTTTCAAACAAATTATATGATACAATTAAACAGAAAATAAAAAAATACAAGCATAATTATCGTACATGAAAAAGAATCTGATCCGGCGTTTTAATTTCTTAATGACTAAAAAACTTTAATGAACCTGGAGGCTATAGATAAACGGCGGAGCTACAGTTTGCCTCTGAATTTTAATATTATTTTAATTAAATGAATTGCTTTGAGTCAGTCTTCCGAATTTAATTTACTGTTTAATTAATTAATTTAAAGAATCGTGCATTCTAAAAGTCGTGTGCGACAATTTTCTGCACTAATAATATTCAAGTATTACGTCAGAGTGTGATTTAAGGAACCCTGCTTTTCTCGGATATTACGTTCCTCTCGTACCGACGCATTCAACAACATATACACCTGAACCCTTATGCGATTTGATGCGTTAATATACGTAAATTATAAAAAGAACAAAAAATTATTTTAGATAGCTGGGGAGAATAAAGATGTGCTTCGATATGTCGTCACAAGCGGGTCAACGATTTCACGGTCCAATGCTGGCCGTAAATAGCAGCATCCCTCTTTACACATTTACCCTTGCCCCACGTTTGCGTCCTCTTCAACTTACTGACGCAAAATGGTCTACTGTCGTAATAAAAACGGCAATATGACCACTGTAACGTTTAACACTGCAATATTGTGCTTATATAACTACTTTTCACCTATATACTGCGTATTGATGTGAAGAGATTATTTCTGCCTACATCCGACCCTCGAAACAACGTCCAGGCATCGAAAATTCACCCAGCAACTTGGAAATTGAATTTATATGTAAACTCGAGTTCAATACATCCAACTCCACTTCACTTTTGCAGTAGGACGAACGGAAAATAGAATCTCAAGTCATGTGAAAGATAGGAAGTGACAAACATATTACTTTAGATAAAAATCTATGTAAAGTTGGAGCAGATATTACGAGATTTTGGGTCCTTTAAAACGTTTAAAACTCACTCTCTAAATCTGAGTCAGTTAAATTTAACTGATTATCAGTTAAGCCATGACTCACTTCTTGCTTTAGCAATCAGTGAAAATTAATTGATTTTGAGTCAAAAATTCACTGATATTCAGTTAAAAATTTACCTCAAAGTGCGTTTTAAATGAAAAAGAGCCCGCAAACCAAGAAAAGTATTTTTTCGCAAGTATAATAAATAATGCATTTTCTTTCACATTTATATAATTTTCAAAAAAGTAATTGTTACTTCTTCCTAAAGTACAAGAGAGCCTTTTACTTATAAAAATTCTACAAAAGAAATTAAAATCAATTTTAGACTAAATATAATTTATAATAATAATAATAACTTGTCTTAAATAAAAGCATCCAAAGAAAAATTTAGGATCATCCCATTTGAAATTTAATATTAATTTATAATTTAATAATATTTATAATTTAATGTTGAAGTCTTCTCAATTATTTTAGATTCATTTCGAGTGTAATAAAGTTTTCAGGGGCTCAAAAAAATTTTGGGATAATTTGCAGAGCTTCCAAATTTTATTTTAACCTGAAGGAGTTAATAAAAATCAGACTTTCTCCTAGATCAAGTCAACTAAAAAATCCACCCTTTATCAAATTTAGACATATTAAGGGTATGTATCAAAGTGACCACGTGTCCAATATGTGGGTAATGTATACTACCCCACTTTTCTCGTAAATTATCAACTAAAAAGAATTTTCAAGAGAAGCCAAAGGTGCGGAAGTGATCCAGACTAGGGTGGTTCGTTTTGCAACATTTTTTTAAGATCGAATTATAATACCCCGTAAAAATTGCCCTCATTCCAACTTTTCACCTACAAATTTTTTTCGATCGATCAATATCTTCTGTTCAAACTTTTGACTTGAAAATTCGGAATTTTGAACATTTTCTCCATTGAAGGAATAATTTTGGCGAATTTTTTTTTGCATTTATTTTTTAATGAGAAATAATAACATAAAATCCAAACTTGAAAAAAAAGTTTTTCTCCAAGTTACAGTTGTTTGAAAATGCTGAAAAATGTTTTTTTTTTTTAATTAAAAAAAATATTTATTTAAAAAAGTTAAATATGTCGAGCTGAAAATCCCTCCAGTTTGAATCAAAGAAACGTGCCTTATTTTTAATTTCATAAAAAAAGTTTTTCATATTTTTACGCTTAAAAATGGTAATTTTGAAAAATTTTACGATTTTCAAACGCGTAAAAAAATATGAAATTTTTTTTTATAAAACTAAAAATATGGTACGCTTCTTCGATTCAAAGTGAAGGGACTTCCGACTCGACATGTTATAGTATTTAAAAGAAATATTATTTTTAATTTTTCAATAAAACATCATTTTTCAGCATTTTCAAACAATTCTAACTTGGAGAAATTTTTTTTCAATTTTCGATTTTATATTATTATTCTTCATCGAAAACTACATGTAAAAAAAATTCCCCATAATTATTCCTTGCATAGGGAAAATTTTCAAAATTCTGAATTTTCAAGTCAAAAGTTCGAACAGAAGATATTGATTGGTCGGAAAAAAAATTTGCAGATGGAAAGTTGGTATGGGTGGGCAACTTTTGTATTATAATTCGATCCGGAAAAATAGTTGCAAAACGAGTCACCCTAGGCCAAATACCTCTGGCTTCTCTTGAAAATTCATTTAAGTTAATAATTTATGATCGAGTCATTTCGAATTTTACACTGGTTATAAAGGATTCAAAATGGAACTTTTCATTACTGGATACACTGAAAAAAATGGATATGAAGACATGAAAATGACAACTTGGTAAAGATCATTTGAAGTTAGCCCCTAAATTAGGTTATTTTAACTATTACTTGGGGGCCAACTTCAAATGGTCTTTAACGAGTTGTCATTCTCATGTCTTCATGTTAAGAATTATAATGTGGATATTTAACTATGGGACGACGATCTACACTTTTAGAAAAAACTTCAATTACTTTAGTTTAAGTTTTGTACAATTACCGTAATTGAATCAAATTTCAACCAAAATAATTGAATTTTCATCCGAAATGAATGAATTTTCAATTAAAGTAATTGAATTTTCAACCAAAAGTAAATTAATTTTCAATCACAGTAATTGAAAAGTGATTTAAATTTCAAAAATTTTCTAACAGTGCAGATATTAAGGCTCTACATCTGGATATTTAGGTTTAATATCTAGATATTAGCCAATGTTATCCAGCATATTAAGGTTAGTATCCAAATATTAAACCTTAGTATCTAGATTATAGGTGTGCAGTTTCTCAGATCAGATTTTCAATACAAATTGGTACTTTTTTGTCCATGCTTAAAGCACTGAATTTTTCGAAACTGAGTTTAATTCAAGAAGAAATCTAAGCAACTTAATTACTTCGAATGTAAGATTTCTTGAAACCGAAATCATTGAGTTAGTTTTTAAATGAAAACCATCTGAAATAACGATCGAATTTTAGAAATTCAAATGTTTTTTCAGATTGATATCATTTCAAAACGAACTGAATTATTTAGGTTATGAGAAATCCTACATTCGAAGAGAGCTTATAAGCTTAAATTTCTTCCTAAATTAAACTTAATTTCGAAAAATTTAATGTTGTAAGCGTGGCAAAAAAGGTACCAATTAGCACTGAAAATTCGATTTGAGAAATGTTCACCTCTAATCTAGATGTTGAACCCTAATATCTAGTCTTAATATTTAGATCGTCGTCTCATAGTTAAATATCTAGATTATAATTCTTAATATCCATTTTTCTCAGTGTATATTCAAGGAGTAAGCCAACAATACTGCATACAATTAAATCCATTCCTATAAAAAATACAGAAATCCATTTATTTAATTTTTCTCTGCAGGGAATTTGATTGTCTAAACGTTCCTGAAAGTTTTCTCTCTCTTTTTTTTTATCTGAATGAACTTATCTAGTTTTGCTTGTAAACTTCTCACTTTATGAGTGTGGAAAACTTTTAGTGAGTATCGAAACTATAAATAACTGCTAAATAATATGATCATAGATATTAGGCACATACTCTTACAGTGAATAAATATTTAAAAGTAAAACTTTGAACCATAGATTTTTTACTTTAATTTGTTTTCATGATTTATAGGCAGAAACAGTTTAAGATTAAATGTTTCGTCCACATTCACAGAGCAACCCTCGAACCACAACCTCAATCACTATAATTGACCGATTTTTCTCCCCAATTCGACAACCCCTACAACAACAGACGAAGACTGTAGATTAGTGGTAACATGTGCACGAGAAATCATGTTTTATGTATTTCCCAACAGTTTGTGAGCTAAATCAACTATATGCGTAGAGGAAAACTAAGAAAAATGACTCACACCCAAAATTTTTTCCTGCAACATATGTCAGTCAAATAATCACGGAATTATTAAAACTCAATTTTATGACAATTAATAATAAACATCAAATGTACTTTCTAAAGAAACAAAGTGCAATAAATTACATTTTACAGAAGTGGCTCTTAGGAACAATGCGACCATCTTCCAATTGTCATCTAGATAAATATGTATGTTTCAGGTAATCATTACTGTATGAAATTTCCAAATGAAAAGTATCATTTCGTAACTTTTTTCTGAGCTTTACAGAAGCAGAAACAAAAAGTCAAAAGGTGGGTATTGATCCGACTAGCTGAAAATATTTATACAAAATGCAATAGATTTCCAGCTTTGCTTTCGGTATTCGCAAATAAAACGCTGGTTGGTCGCTGAAAAAAAAGTCGTAAATTACCTCGGTATACCGATTCGATTACATTGCCAGTAATATGGCGGCAAGATTTTTAAATCACCACTAATTTATCGTCGAATTCAAAATCTCTTTTACGGCCTCTCTCCCTCTTCTGTTTCTCTCTCGCGCTCGCACGAAATAGCATCCGTTTATCGATTCGCGTGGTAGTGACGTCACGCAAAGTAAATTCCAGAGCAGTCAACCACAGGAGAGTAATATAGGAGGCGCGTCGCCGTGCTAAGAGAATTAGGACCTATAGTTGCCAAAATCAATGAGATAGTCAAGATTGGGTATCGGTCCGCGCCAAGGATCAAGATAATCACGTCTCGAAAGGCCTTCAGCCGAAAATGGGCCTCGAGCCACAACGCTGCTCATCCGTTTATAGTTCGCGAGTGCTTAACCACTCACTGGCTCTTGAAACTCATCGCGAAAACTCAGAAAGCAATCCACTTGAACCAAAAGGATGTCTTTTCAAGTATCAGAAATAGAACAAACTCAACTTGAACTGATAGAAATTCACGCCTGCCAGAAGTATTAATTCCACTTGAGCCAAAAGGAATAGTAGCTCTAGGCTCATAGAAACCCACCTAGCTCAAATTGTTTCAAATGGAATTGAATGACCTGCTACTTCAGAAGACATCTCCTCTCAAATGGATTATTTTCTGACCGAATCGTTAATTATCAATTGGATTATTCCTGCGTGCCATCCAGATTAAATGCTACGATGTCTGTTTAAGTCCAAGGCACATCCATGACACTACAAATTCTGAACTCAATAACTCCTTTAGTAATTTAGCGATTCCTCGACATATAACACGAAGATACATGAACCACCAGTCATGGAAATACAGACGAAGATACAATGCGAACCAGATTTGAACATTAAGGGGGGTTTCTACCTTGTAGGTCTAAAAAGTTGAGTAATTTTCAAAAAATTATTTGTAAAAAACTAATAAAGATGGGTAAATGAAATTTTGCATATATATA
>JBAGKK010000286.1:69451-81965 GCA_037177015.1 Euceroptres primus
ACTTACGGTGCAGGTAGCGCTTTGGAAACAGCACTGAAACGGCACTGGTCAGTGCGGTTTCAGTGCCGTTTCATCGGCAGGGTTGTTCCGTCGAAATGTTGGGCACTGATAAATGAAGAATGTGATGCTGGAGAAAAAAACGTTTGCTACTTACAAAACAAAAGAAATTAGTTTTTTCCATGAATTAGAAAATTTTGAATTTCGAAATTTTCTGAATTTTTGTGTGTGTGTTTGAAAAATAAGGTAAACTTTGGGTAAAACCATGAAGCAGAATAAGGAGACGTCATTTATGACGTCTACTTACGAAACCAACCCCAAAGCAATTCAAATTTGTTGTCTGCTACAGCCTCTTCTACCAATCACGTGATGGCAGAAGAGCGTCTCCTTAGTCTGCTTCATGAATAAACCTTTTCTAAGTTTAGTTCTTGGTTTGTAAAAGAAGTACAAATATTTGGCCTCGCATTACTTTAATTTAAAATGACGAACCGAGATATTATTTTAGTGTATTGAAAATATAGTCAATTATTAAACAATAAATTGCCAAGAAAATGTAAAAGAAAAAGACCGGTCACGTGCGCGTGCTTGCTTTAGATCTAGACTAATTGATCTAGTCATTTAATTTAATTTTAATATTCATCTGTGCAGCAAACCGTCAGTCGATAATACAGGTATTTAAAAATTTATAGTCAAAAGCCTTATATAGCTACTGTCATTTTTTTGAACACGAATTTAATAAATTAAACAATTAATTCATTAAATTAGTTTTAAAAGTCATCGTTTTTTCGAAGCCTAGGGTAAACTACCCAGTGACTGGCACCCAGGAAAAATGCAATTATTAAAAAATTGCGTGATTTATAAAAGATTTACGTCGATGCCAATAAAAGATAACGTCATAGTCCCAGTAAAATCGCATCTAATTGGAAAAGTCAAAATCTAAATAATTGCGTTTATTTACGAAAAGAGCCAGTCACTGTCTGGGTGCCGATCGCTGCACCCTTTACCCTAACTTTAAACCGAAAGGAAGGCATTTATGACTGTTACTGTAATTTTTTTGGGAAATCTTTTGGCAGTCAAGAATCTCGCAATAATATTGAATGCATTTGCTTGCGCTCGACTGTTTGCACTGGAAACAAGAATGCGTTTGTTTTTCTAGCTTGATTATCGCTTATCTCACGCGAATACATCAATATAGTACAACAAAAATGTTTTCGTATATCAGTATAGAAACTTTTAACTATGATTAAATTATATTTTTATTATTTATATTTTATATTTATTATTTATATTATTATTATTTTTATTATTTCAATTATGTTTTATTACTATTCAATCGTAGTTCATCATTTATTGTTTTATACTAAATTATATTCAAATATCCACATCCCGGATTTAGACCCGTGTGGAATTCCACGCCCTGAATTTTGATAGCCTTTTAACTTATTTAGACTTTAATATCACATTGAAATTTGTCTTCCGTTTTGAAAGAACGTATTATGAATGGTAACATGCAAACAGTGCAGAATTGTTGATATAAAATAAGACAAATTAAAAATTAATCCCCCCGCTGCCGGTAGCCAGTGAATTCTACACTCCGGAAATATTTGCTCCGGCGCCGGCTCTGGATAAATCTTTGGTAAATTTTGAGTGTATAATGAATTTGAGTGGATACTAAAATGTCTAACATTATTTGTTATTTGGAAAAATTCTAGATCTAAATTATATTTGATACAAGTGTCATTTTTGCCATTGCTGGGACCCACAAGAAAACTTTCTATTTTGTGCAAATTTTGGGTGAATTACGTGAGTTGGTAAACTGGCATTTAATTTTCTGTTATTATTATTATTATTATAACTAATTGTAAACTTGTTCTTCGGGTATTGTAATTTACGTTAAAGTTATTTCGACCGTCACTATAGGTCCAAGACTGAGAAAATATGAGGTAGTAAGCGGATTTTTTTTCTGTCCATCATTCTACTTTGTCGTGGACCATAATATGTATTATATCTATTGAGATTTTTCGTCAACTTATGTGGTATTCCAAGCTACCAATTGTAGAAGTCACAGGGTGTCATCTTGCTGTAAATTATAACAAATTTAAGATAAAGAACATCCCAGAAAGAAATTGATGTCCAAAAAACATCAATTTCCTTCTATGATGGTTTTTATCTTATCATATTCTCGAACGTAAAAGGAATTTTAACTACATCATCATTAAACAATGTAACAAATAATTGAATTATTAAGCTTTAATCACTCACTCTTCGTCTTCTTATTTAAATTAAAATCCATTTAAATTGATCCTGTATGTATAGTTATAAACCATAGGTTTATAACTATACATGTAGGTCATGTTAGTTGAATAACTTTTGGAAAAAACACATACAATTGATTTTTTAAACAATTGTACGAATTTTGAAAATATCTGCGTATATATAATAAGCCGTCATTCAACTCCTCGAAAAATAACCAAAGAAAGTGTTGATAAATATTTGAAAATTCTCAGAAGTTAATACTAAAATTTCGCCTTTAAAATGTGCTTACGAAATTAAAAAGAAAACCTTTAGCACTTCTTTTATATGTTCAATGCATACCCAATACATTTTTTAACATCCATACATGTGGATTGGGAAAATGATCTGAAAAAATAAACATTTCTGAAAAATTAATATACCTAAACAGGATAACATAAGCTATATTAATTCGAGGAACGGCTTTATGATCATAATTTGGACCAAATGAAAAAACCTTATTTTAAGTTTAGGAAGTTTTAAAGCTTAAAATAAATTTACATAGTAGATGGGGAGAAGTGTCACCTTGCTTATGATGTAAATAAAAACTATGATCAGATCTCTGTAGTGAAAAATCAAGTACTACACTTGTCCAAAAGATTATCATCTTTACCCAATATAACATTGCTAAATTACTGTTGCTCTTTTTTATCTGTCCAAAAAAGGAATCAATTTGAACTAAATTAACTTTATGTATTACTGTCCATACTTTCTTACAAAATATTATTCTTTTTGTAATTCATCTCATATGATAATATGATAATATTAATATAATATAAACATCATATATGCGATAATTTTAAAATATCAATTTTATAATGCAGTTCTTTAAAGTAAAAAGAATCACTTTTTTCACATCAAATACCAAGTTCTTATCATTTTGATATTTTGATTCCATTATGTGATTACGGAAAATGTTTACTGAGTAATGTTTTATGCACTTTATATTGAAAACTTCAAATAATTAAGTGATTTAAAAATTTAAAGCTGCAAGAGGAACCAACCACTATTGAAAGGAAGGATTAAATACGATCACATTAAATCTTGAAGCATCAATTTGAGCGTGAAAAGTGCATCAAAACGCTGCACACTGATTTGATCCTCTGGGATTAAATGGATTATAATAATAATGCAGAATATAAAACAATAAAATCTGCAATAAAATTACACTTGGTTCGTATGCACACTTATTCACACTGCTCCCCCGATTTAAGTCGGGTTTCGAGGATGACCTGCAATGGCCTTGGTCCTAAACCGGGAGACTCTAAACGTAAACAAGTCAGAGCCGTATGAACTATTTCTGTCTCATTTTTGTCACAAGTGAAAAATATTTTTTAAATATAAGTTTAGTTGAACGTTCACTTCAATTTTAAGTTTTATTTAGTTATTATTTATTAATTATTACATATAGCGCATAACCAAAACACTGAAAAGGAACTGAAGAGAACTGACGAAATTATCCGCTTAGGATACTGCCCGTTTTGTTTGCCACGGTACTTTCGAAACTCCGCTGAGCTCTGAGCTCAACTCTCTCGGTCCCTTGGACCCCTCACCGTCGGCGAAAATTCCTGGAAGGACTTATATTAAGGGATCATATATTCCGAGAGTAGTTATTTTTGGAACGAAGTTCCTTATGGCACGTCTGGGGCGGGAGCTAACCAGCAAAAATCGTCACGAAAAAGCGTTAAATAAAAGCGTTACGGAAGTGTATAGTAAGTGTATAACGAATATCGCACAAAGAGAGAGCGATAACGCTAGCTTTAGTTATACAACTGTATGCAGTGTAGTGTATAACTTCTCTCTCGCGCGCTCTGTCTCGTAATCTCCCCCCTCACCCCCCCTCTCTCCCTCGCCCGCTCCCCCCCCTCTCTCTCTCTCGTGCAGAAACCTTTCACACTCGTCGGCAATCGCTGCCTTTCTCCCCTTGTCGCGCAATCTACTATTATTGATTCAATATACACTCATCACTGGATTTCCGGCCCCTGGATTTCGGGCCGGCTTCATCGTCGTTCACGCTTCACTGATTCTGTCTCCCCCTGAGCGTCCCTTGACGGGACGGCAATCGCTCCAACAGTCAGGGCCGCCAGAAGTTGTTTACATCGCGACTCTCTGCGCATTTACTTTTGCACGTTCAGAGACTATATTTGGGGTCCTGAATGTTGACGTAAGACTGCTCGCTCGTCGCTTTAAATCCGGTTCAAACTGGATTTTAATATCATTTAATTTAAGGCCATCTACCCTCGAGCCCGACCCGAAATCCAGCGATGAGTGTACTGGATTATAAAATGATAACCTATACCTAAAGAGTTTTTTTTAAATAAACATAAATTCTTTGATGAAGAATATACTTCTATACTAACGAAAGGAACTTCGTCCTACCGGGTGTCCCAAGACAGCAGAAAAAAACACAACTACGTGCAACTACGTTTTTGAATGAATAATCTATAATTTAATTTACTTCAATAGCAATTGCCAGTGATAACTGATATTCAAAATTTACATATGTAAATTTAAATTCAAATCCGAAATTTCTATAACTGTAGATAGCGTTATCGCTCTCTCTTTGTGCGATATTCGTTATATACTTTCTACACACACTTCCGTAACACTTTTATTTAACGCTTTTTTTTTTATATTTTAGAAGATTATAAAAGATTCTAGAGAAGTAGGTGTAATTTTCTGTAAGATCAGCTGGATGTTCTAAAAAAAATTAATGTGCGATACGAACTTCATGCTATAATTAAAATATAATTATCAAGAAATCAAAATTCTCATAAATTACTTTATAGATTTCAAAATTCATAGTATTATATAAATGAGCTAATCTAACTTTGAATTTAAAAACATTTTATTATTAAGTGCCTTTCTATGCACTTAAGTTAAATATCAATTTACCGATTCTATTGTATTTTGACAAGTTGAACTTCAATTATTTTTGAGTTTTCTTCCAAAACGAAATATGAGAAGGATTATAATTTATAATTTTGAGCTTTTTAATTTTTCTATGATTTTCAAGTTACCCAAAAATAATTGCATAGCCGAAAAGTGGAATTTAAGCAATTTGCATTTCAAGTTTGAAACATTTTTGCGAACATTTTTTTTGCATCGGTCGTTAACTATGTTTTAGAACCTATCACAGGAGTATAATTAATTTGTGATAAATTGAATTGAAAGAGAATGTTACTGATTGTTTATTGCCAAGACAGCGAACTATTTTAACTATTAATTAACAATTAAGCTTTACATTACCGTGAATTGTGCTGTTTGTCAACACACATAAAATAGAAAATCCGTATTGCTGTCATCTAATATTCATTGAAATATTGTAAATAATATATACATAAATAGTTCATTTATGAAATTAATCTACGACGATGAAACATCTTCAATTTAAAAGATATTTAAAAAAACGCATAAAACAAAATAATTATAAAATATATATTCACTGCAGAATAAATAATGTTAAACAGAAAATTTTACTTTCTGCATAAATAATTATTTACAAAGGAAATGTAACAATATTAAGTTACCCATGAAAGGCGCTTGCGCGGTACTAGAGACGTTTTGGAGCGCGCCACTGCAGACCTTTATTGATTGAGAAAAGTATATGCTCAATCCAGATTCGCGTGCCAAATTTTCCACGTTGCTAAAGTGCCTCCAAAGTGCAGTGAGTGGTCACATCTTGGAGTACAGTAACAATCACAGGGTTTTTTCAATAGTATTTGACACATAAAACATATCATTCCTTAAAATGGTTTTATCCTACACACCTCTCATGTAGAAATCTGCTGGATTACATATCCTTGATATTTTCTGATATTTGTAAGTGAAAATGTAGATTGCTTTCAATTATCATCCACTTGAATTATTTAGAGTTTTATCACACTAACATATGCTTAAAATACAGTGACATTTAACACATTGATCACATTTGAGAGGTGAGAGCTATTCTCATTGGCTTCTGAAATACTTTAAAGAATGAAAATTGATAATATGCATACTGTTGTTAACAATCATGATATGATTTTATAAAAAACTCATATTTTTAATTAACAAACAATTTTTCTATACTTGACCCATTTCATTATTTATTGAAAAATTCTCCCCTACGTATTCTGAGTGGATTATGTTTCACTAATCGTATTTGTAAATACAATAGCAGAATTTCTTAACATTATGGCACATTGAGCAACATACGTACATATAAGATGATTTTATAATTTTTATTCACGCTTTTTAAAATAAGCATATGTACGGACTGAAAGGGCATACTTTTTCAAATTTTGCATTAGAAATTAGAACATATGTACTTCTATAGATGCTTTCTCAGTTCTTAACCTTTTTTAAAAAGTTGAGTCTCAATAACTCGATAAAAGAAATCTTTGAAAATATTATCTTTTGACCAAAGAATAAAATAAGATTTTTGCCAATATTTTAAGCCATCTATAAAAGAAAAATAGCACACCAATAAAGTATTTCCTTTATTTAAACATGAACACCATAGACAATAATTGAAGTTCCTTGATATCACTCAATTATGACAAAAACCCTCATTCTGAATTTCAGATGTTTCATCAGGTTCTCACGCAGTGAACATGCCGGTGCATGTCAAATTATAAAATTGGTCCAATATTATGGTGTGACATTCTATTGCAACGTCTAGTTATTGCATCAGAAGTCAAAGCATTTTAAATGAATTTTGCATTTAATAATTTTTAAACGCTCTGTGTTTATATACAAAGAGATCTTATCAGAAGAATGTTTTTATAACACAAGTACTTCTAGCATACATGGGTCACATCAGAGGTCTTGACTATTATTGAAGTTATGTAAGTTGATGTGAAACCTTATGTAAGACTTCCCCTTTATCTTATTTTCTCGCAGTAAACACTTCAATTAAGTTTTTCATTTGTCACTGTTTTTAAGTATTGTATGAGCTTATTATATTCTGTTTATAAAAAAGAATGAAGAATATCGTAGTAACTATCGAATATCGAAATAAATATCGTAGTAACGTTAAACCGTTTAATTCTCTCTCATTAAGAATCTTTGTAAACCATCTAATTTCAGCCAATAATTAATCAGACGATCGGCATCCAAAGGTATGGGAGAACTGCTTATTAGAGTACGAGGAGCCAAGTACGGTCTGTATTAATGTGAGAAGAACTGCAAATTCGAAACCGCCGAGTTTAAAATGGCAGGAGATTATATAATATCAGGTAAAACATTTTTATATTTGTAAATAAGTGATGTTCGTCTATCGACATTATGGACACATCGTACTCATAACAAAAAGGGAAAAATTTTTAATCGAATGATAATTAAGTGTAAATAATTATCGATTAGTTATAAAAAAATAGAAATAATGAAGATATGGAGATAAAGCTATAAAGATTTTTCTTTCGAAAGACTTAATGTTTATTTCAAAATATAATCTCTTTTTAAATACCTTAATCCTATTTGGAAAAATCACAGTATTGTCAAAGTATGTATGAATTATAGAATACATGATTTGGAATCACATTTTTATTGGAATAGGAATCTTTTTTGTTTCAGTGACATTCTTTCTTTTAATTTCTAATTTATTTTGTAAAAGATATTATAAAGGCAAAGAAATATGCAAAATGTTGAAAATTTATTCCCACCACAAAAATGGTTCGTTCTATATATATATTTCGGGTTTGAATTAATAAACGTATTAGTTTGAAACGTATTAGTTTGAAAATAGACCAAGGTTTATGATAAGTTAATTAAGATGAAACGAAAATAAAATTACATGCATACAATTAAAATATAAGTATTTTTTGTACACGTGCTATGTACCTTATCTTGATTTATTTATTTTTCTTTGCTTACTGTTTCTTCCGCCTCACTGTAATTTGATGGTTCATAGAATCCTACAAATTATAGGTCACTAATAACATACTACAGGTATTTCTATAGTAATTGAATGTAGGTAATGCATTTATTCGAGTATAAGTCACTTGTAAGACTTGTGATGTTTTGGTGAGTTTGTAGACGCATAAGTAGAGGTAGATATACAGTACTTATTTTTTAAACAGTTCATATATCTTTACTCACCTTAACAGGTACATAGATAGTTAACGGTAATTTAAACCACCAATCGATGTATTTTCAGTGGCAATTATTCTCGCGGTTGTCAACGTCTGTCGTGGAGAATGTCAGAGTGAGTGATCAACCAGCTAACTTAATAACGAGTAGAAACAGACATTTAATAGTTTCATTTTTTGTCTAATATTTGTAGTTAATTCTAATTAGTGGATAGGTATTGACAGTAAATCTTCTGGAAATTTCATTAATAATTAGGTATTTTTAATAACAATTGATCAAGTTTCATTACGTTTACAAACATTATTGAAAAACTTATTCGTGCCATATGCAGTACGGACATTGAAATCTAATACACAAACGCATAGTAAATTTAATACAAAAGTATCTTAACCCTAATACAAAATGTATTAAGATGCATGTGCATTAATCTTAAAAAATATGTGTATATTAAATTTAAGATCATTTCTTGAATTATAAAATTTTATGAAATAGTATTAAAATCAGATACTTCAGTGAAAATTTTTTCGTAATGTTTCATCAAAATATATCACCTCATAATTATATATTCATAACATAACTGGTTCATCACTGGATAAATATTAACACGATAGAAATGAATATGGTGTACGAAGGGTAAAATATTATTCAAATGATCAATCAATCCATAAATCAATCGACTGTGTATTAATAATAATAATATAGAACATTATTGAACAAATTCACTAATAATCCTTTTTGAAAAAAAATATTCATATCATTTCTGCAGAGTTCTAACCTTATAAACACTGTTACCAAAATTGCATCTCATAGACATAGTACGCGATAAATATAAGTAAAAGAGCCAAAATAATTTTTTAATTTTTATTTCGATAACAGCTCGTTCGGTGTATTGTTATGAATGCGACTCGTGGACAGATCTTCGATGTAAAGATCCATTTAACTACACGGCTCTTCCCAGAGATCAGCCACCATTGATGACTTGTAATGGATGTTGCGTTAAGATGGTTCGTAACGCAAAATCACGTGAGTTGTTTCAATTAATTAATACATTATAAGAAAGGTGTTTCCAAAGATATTTTTATTATTGATTTAAATTAAGTTGAATTAAGTATAATAGAGTAGGTACAGTTTTTATCAAGTAATATGTAAAGAAGCAGTGTAACTGAGAAGTATGTAATTGTATAAGTGTAAAAAAATATTATCTACTACTATTTGTTTACAGCTTACGAAAGTGTTCGTCGAACGTGCACGTCACAACTGCAAATAAACTTATTTATGGTGGACCATGTGTGCATGATGGAAAGTACCGGCACTGGTCACATGTGCTTCTGTGAGGAAGATATGTGCAATCGTGTGCCTCCATCCTTATCTTTGAATTCTGCCTTCCCGTTAATCCTGTCATCCCTCTTGATAATAATTTCCGCCCTAAACTATCCCAGCTTGCTTTGTAGGTCGCTGTGATTATAACACTTCACCACAGGTTCTCTTCCCGTAGAATTCTTTAGTTTGAAAATGCAAAGGGGGTGCAATCGAGATGAATGCCGCATGTGATAAACGATTTGAATAACGTAAAAATCCACAACCTATGTGGAAATTAATTCGGTTGTCTTTTCTAGAAAAGGGAGTTTAATTTATGGTCAAAAAAATTAGTATTTAAAATAACATGACTTTCCACTCTTTCTTCAATACTTCATATTCATTAATGCCTTAATTCCTTTTAGCTTCTGGTTAACTCATTCATTTTAACTTTTAATTATGTGCCTGCATTTCACTCTTATATGAAAAAAGTACTATTTTAGAGACAAATTCATTGACTTAACGACTTAAACAGCCATTTAAGAGCTATCATCTCGAAGTCGCTCTTATTTACTGACTTTTATTATTCACCAGCGTCAACGTTTAATAATAATAACATGTAAATTCATTTCAAAATTTTACTGAATATATTATAATGTCGGAAAAGTAAAAACATTGTGGTTAGAATTCTGCTTATTCCTTACTATATACGAGTATCTTAAATCTATACAATCAATCTACACAAAAAACCCAGTATAAATAATAAGCGATTAGTGACTTTGATCCATATTGTTTCTACTTAACCGAAAAAATCGTTAACTGTTTAATCTTTTTCTCAAGAATAATTTAAACAATTTTACATAACTTATATTTCAATATCATACAAATTCGTTTTATTCATGGAAGATGAATATCTCTACTATAACAAATTTAATTTCTCAGAAGTATTTTATCCAAAATATACCAAACATTCAATTTTTTATGATTATTTAAGTCTTACCAAGAAGAACCACAAATGTTGTTTCCATATTATCTTTCTATATCTCTCTGGAACAAACCTTGTCCCTATTAGTTCACTAACTTAAGCGAAACATAATTAGTTAGAAACACTTTAGAAGTCGATTTTCACGCGACGTGTTTCAGCATGTCCACCAATTAGCTATTTTAGCGAATGTGTCTCTGATCATATATCGTAAAAGGCATTTCGAATATTCGTGACGCATGTCTTCAACAAAAATAATGTTCTTTGAAAAATGAAATTCAATTATCAGGATGGCAAAATGATATTGTGTTGAACAACACGCGCTTTTATAATAATTTTAGTTCATTTGAAAGTGAGTATACATGTTTGATGATTATTCATTCGTCCAGTAGTAGCTGATACAAAATTTAAAGGACAATAAACGAAGACTCTTGAAAAGTAAAAAGCATCGATATTTGAATTGTCTTTACATTATTAATGGTATGTGTATAATTGTTGATGACACGCTCACGAATTATATGACGTAGATAGAAAATTATTTTAGATAGAACGTGAACATGTGTGTGGAATGAGCTCTCTATACGCAGTTAAATGTTATAGCGGAATAAGATATTTTACACTCATTTCATCATTTTCGGTACAGTCATGCATTTTTTCTCAGATGCTCTTTATCTGTGAGCACTTTTTCAACTTAATGTTCTTTTTATAATTTGTATCTCAAGATCTGCAATTGAATGTTTAATGTTCTAAATCTTTTTATGCATTATGGTTGCACCATTTATCTTCTTTTTGTAAAAAAATGCTGTCCATTATATTAAATGTTTCAATTTCATGAAAAATTGTATATCTTCTTGGATATAATTTCTAACAAAAGTCTGATTTTAAATTTTTAAAAAGAAACTGAGAAAAGAAAAAACATTTAGATTTTTTCATACTGAAAATTTGCCAGTTGCGTAGAATATCACTGAAAGAAATAATTAATATAATTCAAGCTTTGTCATAATATATGATTGAGGCATGATATAATAATTTCTTCTGAAGCGCTTAGCACTGCATGCGTGCATGAATATGTTAATTAGTACCTTATCGTAGAAAACTTCCAACTTCTGTTACTCGTCTTAAAGACTGTGAAATTTTCAATCAAATAAGCTTAATAATTAATAATTTATAATTATCATTCTAGTATTGTAGAATTTCAATTTTTATCAGAAGTTTTGATAAAATATTTTCGTACATTTTATAGATTGCACCAAATTAAAAGACAACAAATTTATCCTGTTTTTAATTACGTAATATTTATACAATTTATAAATTTAAAAAATGGAAGAATTACATTCTGCAGAGACGAGTATCTAATTTCCACCCTCCACCCTATTAAAATCAATTGAAATATGCACAACGTGAGCCTTCAGGTTGGACTAAGTCAAAAGAAGAAAAAAAAATTGAAGTAGCGAAAGATGCGGCTAAACTGGACGCTCATGTCCTCACAGAAAGGCTTTGAACAGAAAAGCCTTTTGCCATGCAAATTTCGCGACTCGCACACTTAGACTCGCGAGATTTCTCTGGCAGGCCATGCGGTCGTGTCGTGTCATTTATTCATTGTAGCACACGCGGCTGTGAGGCCATCAGTCTTTTGAATTAGCAATTGTTGACATTTTTCACCTCCGCGCGGAATCAAATTTTTTTATGCAAAACTCTGTTTAGTCTTTATGAAATTTGTAAAACCGAAATAATTTTGACGAAGCTGAAAAAGGAAAATATTTTGCAGTTACACACAGACACACACACACACATACACACACATCTGGACATTAACTCATGGCATCATATTAGATATATTACACTTGAAATTTTTCCAAAAAAACCTTTTTTTGG
>JBAGKK010000286.1:108528-122044 GCA_037177015.1 Euceroptres primus
GTAGATTCTGAATTTCTCACTTTTGAATCTGTGTATGCAACATTGAAAAAAATTTATTCTTAATTTTTAATCCTTTTTGGTTGGACTACCTGTGGTCCTAGCCGATGAGCTACCTGATAGGATGTGAATTAGCATATCTTCAGAAATAGTCATACTCGTCAGGAATGGTAAGGATGTTCAGAAATCGTCAGAACTTCTGAACATTTGTGACGATTCCTGACTTTTTTTTTTAGTAGGGGTGAAGATAATTATACAAAGTACATACATTAAAATTTTTATATACTTTAAGACTAATACACTTGTATGAGACTTAAGATTACTTGTACTAAATTTAATATGCATGTGTGTATAAGATTTTTATGGCCGCTCTATACATATATCGTATATGCAGCTTATAATACAGATTTTTCTAATATAATTTCTAGATTTCGATATTATTTTAATACATATCTAAAGAATGAAAATTTATAGACCTTTATGATAATTTCATTAACCTTTCAGCCATGCATCAAAATTAAAACTATTTTATAGTGCATTATAAGATTGACACCCCTTTTCATTTAAATGCATATTATAAGATTGACACCCCTTTTCTTTTTCTCCCCTCGTCACTTAATCTTGTTGGCCAAGAGTTCGATGGCCCCGCCCTTGCAAGGCCGACTCATTTCAATACTTCTTCGCCAATGGAACAGATGTCGCTCAAACTCGCAATGAAAGAAGAAATCTTCCTTCTGGGTTCACAGAAATTTCTGATTTACCGACGAGAAAGATGAAACCTATATTATCGACACTCTGACTCATAGCGAGAAACATAATTGCGCTATACAATCGGTGAGGCAATCTACGAACTCTACAAATTGCTCTATTTCAAAATCATCTAATTTTCATAAAGACCAAGAGATTCTTTAATAGAAAAAAGTTGATATTAAAACAATTAAATATTTTTTATTGTTTCTATCAAAATTAACATTTTAACTTTTCACGTAATTTTTCCTTACATATTCAAACATTTATCAATGATATGCAAATAAAATTCCCACTTTACATTAGAGGGTGATGTTTGGAATATTGGTTGCTCCTGTTAATACCTGTATAACTGTTGCCGGTTGCCGAAATTATTCACTTTTGATTCAGAAACTTCATTATCTTGCGGTAAATGAGCGTGATTCTCGCAACAAGAAAATACAAGCCTCTGCTTTTCATTGCATTTCTGGATATATTCAGACAAGAATGACGTTAAACGACATCATCAATGTAAGGGAAAGTTGCCTAAGACAGACTAGTTCCTAAGGCGGGCACCCCTTATTATTTTTTATCCAAAATTATATTCATCAGTCATGCATGTAGGTGTATGCTCAATAGACTTCTGATTACTTACAAAATTATTTTTTCTTTATTGCAAGTAAATTAACACAAATAGAAAGAAATAATCATTTTAGCACATTGAATAACGAACTTTTACCTATTTAAGAACTCGTAATGTAATTTTGAAACTGCAAGTGGTGTTTTTATTTCATGTAGACAATTCTCTAAGCTTCAAAACTATTACTTACGTTATGTTCATTTTTATGCTGTTTAATAATAAGAGTTGAAAAACAATGAAAATATGTGATTTCTAAGACGGGTCCCGGGTAGGCTAGAATAAAGAATTTTTTTAAATATGTCTTTTCATTGATTTATATCAGGAAATATTAGTCCCAAGATAAATAATATTTATTATTTAAAACTTTATATAAATCGTTAGTTGTTTATAACTTTGTTAATACTTATTTTATCATTTACCTTATTTCATGCATATTTTATGTATTATAATGTATTTTACATAAAGAATTTTTCACAAAGTTGCAGCACATGTTTAAATAATATATGCTACCAATAAAATTTACCAATATGAAGTGTCTAATAACATTATTTTTATGTATTTTAAGAGGTGCCCGTTTTAGAATACCGGGTTGCCTAAAACAGGCAAAATAAATTTTTGTTTCAACATAGAAATTTAATGCTTTTTCAACATTTTTTGAACGTTTAAGCATAAGAAATTTATAAAGCAAACATCAAACTATGATGTTAGAAATGGCTTTTGCTTCCGAAGTTCCTCAAAATCGAAAGTATTCGGAAAATATGGAAAGGAACCCCCTCTTAGACAATTTTCCCCTATATCTGGTTTATTCAGAGTTTTGGAGAGTATGTAGCTCGTTACAAGTAATCAAATTCTTGAAAAAATTACAGTTCCAATAATTTGCTTACAATTCTTGTATCAATATTTTCGTAGTTTGTAGTTTCTGTAATGTTCTAATATAACTGATAATAAATATTCAACTTAAATATCAAAACTTCAATTTTGCACGATTAATAGGAATCTTGGATGCAGGGAATGAATTCAACGGCGAACAACACGCAAAAATCAGAACGCGCTTAATTTAGAAAGTTGCGTTCCCGTGTATTTTTTTTCCTTGACGGTCTCCACGACTTCTTTTTCCTTTTTTACTCATATCTCCAGAATCCGGTACTGTACTGGCCCATTACGAGTACGAGTTCGCTCGACTGGGACGTCGGACTCCGTTCTTCCCATTACGACACCATTGTCGACAACAATCACTTATTACGTTAGACCGGTTTAAGAAGGCTCTACTTGACTCTAGCAGCTCTAGCTGTCAAAAAAGGCCAATTTTAAAAGAAAAAAAAAACAAGCGCGTCCTTTTGAGAAAAGCGGTTCAACGAAACCTCCGTAAATAAACACATTTCATGTACAGAATTTTAAACAGGTTTTCTTTTTTTCTTTTTCAAAGTGAATCACAAATCACTAATAGAGATTGATGCGGAGAGAGCAGAAATCAGTTATAATAAGTGGTTAAGAACGCTGAAATTCCATATGTTTAGAGTAGTTGAATTCATAAGAAGGATGAATACCGTCGCGTCTTTTATAAAGCAGCAGGGAACTACCGATCGTGATTCGAAAAAGCGAAAAGGAGTTCGCGTTTCGTAATGACAGTATCAGCCACTTTGCCTTTTATTATGACTATGAGTAAAGTAAGTCAGGCACAAACGTGATTCTGTTCTCGTTTCGAAATGAGTAACTGATTGGCCGCTCTTTCATAATTTAGCTGAAATTATATTCTGAAATAAAATAAATTTAATTAAAATTAAACTTTTATTCTTAAATAAAATCTGTATGGGCAAATTTTCTCATTTCTGTTTTATTTGGGGCAAAATTTAACGTTTAATGCATGTCTGATGTGAAAATAGAACAAAGTGGCAAGATTCAAACAAATATTGTTAGCATATTGATAGTAAACGATTCGTAATACTATAGAGTATGGACGAAATAAAAACTGCATCGAAGGTCGGTGAGTGTATAGCGCATATGAAACGCATCATGCGAATCTAGGTCAGTGGAAAGTACAACTACCTGGCGAGTTTATCCGTGTTTGGTAGTTATAATAAGAAGGACTCATTATTATTGTTTACTCTTTCTCCATTTTTCTCTTGTGCAGTGCGATTGAAGATCACTGACCAAAGATCGCCAAATACACACGTTTGTGTATTTGTATTTATATCCTCACACTGCTTAAAAGATCTCCTCCTGTTGCTATAAATGGTCACCTCTGTGTAACAGCGCTTGCCTGGACCATGTTCAGCCGATAAAAAGCTCTTAATACGGTGAAGGGAGGATGCATTCGTGAAAAGGTCATTTGAGGTCAAAATTGCGTACAGAATCGAATTTCGGGGTGTCGCAGGTTTCTCCTAACCGAACAAGCAATGACCAAATTCTCTTTACCCTGAAACGAGTATTCAGCTTCTTTATGATAAGGTTAACAAGATTATATTAAATAATGACAAATGAAACAGAAAAAAGATATAGATTATTTTAATCAATATTACTCGATTTTCACTAACCTTTTTTCATCTTTTTTGTGTTTCAGGTAAGTTGAAGTTGTCAGGTGCTTAGTTAAAAAATCCTTAATATGTAGAAATGTAGAAGGTAAGAATTTTGAATAAATCATCGTTTTTTATAAAAATGGTTTTGCCTCTGTAATGCCAAATAGGAAGATCGGCACTCCCTTGGAATTAAAACATTAGAATACCGGCGATACCTTTAGTGTACAATCTAATCGATTCTAGAGTGTACCGTTTATTGGACTTATTGCTTCTATCATTTATATACATTTAGTATATTATGTATACGTATATGTAGTTGAATATCAAAGAAACGTATCGATCATTATCATTGTTACTCGCTGAAGTTTCGTATCCCGAGGTATCGTTCGGTATTTTTTTATGAACATAAGATTAATGCCCATCAATTGATATCTGACCCTGCATATTAAATCATTATGAATTTTGTTATGAAAAAACTTTCAACAATCTTGTTGATAAAATCTACAGTATGTACCATGCGAGCAGAACGGTAACTCCATGCTAAACTCTCCTATCTCGGGTTGGCGCTCTATACTCTCCTATTTCCTTTTCATGCTGGCACCTAGCGCTGCGTACGCGTACCAAAACGAGGTTCCAACTCGAAAAGGAGATAGGAGAGTATAGAGCGTTAACCCGAGATAGGAGAGCTTAGCATGGAGGTACCGAGAAAGTCGAAAGAATACGTCGCTCAAATTGATCATTTACATTGAGCAATTTATACAAGAAGCTCACTAAGAAAAAAGAAATCCTAAATCAACAAAAATTTATTTGCAGCAAAGAAATGATTCTACTGAATAGTACTTATTAGTGATGTGGAAAATGATCCGAGTCGGGTTGATAACCTGATAACCCAATCCGATAACCCGACAGCCCGAAAACCCTACCCGACCCGAAAGTTCAATAAAAAAATTTCCGGTAAGTTTCCAGAAATTTCTGGAAATTTTTAAACTGAACTTGTTGGGTTTGAAAGAAAGATGCTCGGAAAAATGTAAACTAAATTTCAAGAGATCCTGCCAGGTTTCTCATGTCAAGAAAGAAAAATTTTACAGAAGAAGCGATTGAAGCGGCGGTCCAACACAGCCTCTCCATAGGACAACCTAACTTTGCAGTTTAATAACAATTCGAATTTTGCAGATAAAAAAACAATTTTTTTTATTATAAAAGAGCAAATAAAAAACTATCGACAACATCGAACGAAAACTTGAAAATCGATTTTTTCCGGTTTAGGGTATTTTCTTCTGCGAAGAACGTCACATTTTGTTGAGTTGATTCTGTCATGTTCCCTGCACAAAAAAATACACAGAAAAAAGTCGGGGTAATTTTGAATAGAATATTTTGACGAAAACTTGAGACGTAGCATTTTTTAGAAAAAATGTCTTAATTTGAGTTTTTAATCAAAAGAAAATTACTTGGAGTTGCTAATAATTAGCTTGAATTGAGTCCTGCAAAAATTAAAACGCATCAGTAAAAGTTATTCGACACATTACTAGTGTAGGTACGTCAGGGGTCGTTACAATCGGCAAAATTAAAGAGTTAGTTTAGATGTAGTTAACTTTCCTGAACGTCCTTTTTGCTGAAGTTCTCCAAACCTCTCACAATACTTTGCTTCAGTCAAAAAGACTGCAATTTCTTGAAATGCCCGGGGCCGAGCCCGGGGCGACAAAAGAGCTCTGAAAGGTACGAGGCGTGCTCTGTTATTCTTCTTTCAAAGACTTTTACATTCACATCGTCTCCTCCTTATCAGCTTTTACTCATTCCTTTTGCATATTCGGTATATTAGTTATGTGGCACTGATAATCCTGAGTCGTCGCCCGCAGCTACACTCACCAAGGGGAGCCATATGTTATATACTTTCTACGCCTGCGGCTTTGAAAGATCGTTTCGTTTCCGGTCCCGCTTCAAGAGACCGTCATTTTTTGCTAGGATGTCGGACCGCGTGGGCTTATGCAATTTGTGACCTCTCCGTATCTTTTTTAACTTTATTTTGCTAACGGATCGTTCGACCTGCTTGCATGTACTATGCTACTATGGGCTTATTTACGCTCTTTTATAGATTTTAAGACTCTTCGTTACAGAAATAGAGTACAGATTGTTATTTGGGAAGTTGTTCAGTTTGCAAAATGAATAATTGTATACTATACCTAATTCCTCAATTAGACAACTTAATACGAGAAACTCAGCGTTTCGTTGGTTTAAGTACTAAGTTTGTATCTGGTTCAGCCATAGAAATTTTTCCGTCTGAAGTTACACCATACTTATTGTATGTATGTTTGAATGGAGAGTATCATATGAACTAAAAATGATGATTTAGATTTTAGATCGTATCATATGGGCAAAAAAGGCTTGGAGGTGTAAGAAACAAGAAACAAACAACTAAATTCGAGAGCTTTGTCTTCCGCGAATTAACATAAGGCTTTCCTATAAGAGAGGAAACGCTCTCTCGCAGATAAGTACAACACGAACACGTGCATCCACGGATTGCATTGAGTTCCATTACGCTTACACTACAAAGCTGCGAACAATACTACACTGGTAGATCTGTGAGTTCTTCTTAGACACTACAATGTATTTGTGAGTGTAAGACTGTATATAGGGAGGGGAAGCACGTTCTGGTAAGTACGTTCAAGAATAGGAAATATCCTTATACGAGTGTGAGTAGTATACTTAGTACTTATACCTTCTACATACTACAGGACTGATGTGTGTCTGGAAGGAAAACTTCTTGCGCAAGTACAACTGTCTGCACAGAGTAAGATAGATGTCTTTTTCCGGCGTGGATAGTCGTTTCAATGGGCTTCTAAAAATATTCTAGTCATTGTGATATTTCGCAAAATTCGGATATAGGCGTTTGACGATTATTTACATTCCATACTTACACGGGTAAACAATCAAGTATTATTTAATTCAATTTAAAATTGCAATTATGAAGCTAACGAGAAAATGTTAGTAATAATAGCGACAACTTCAACACGTCGAATAGGCTTATAACTTTGATACACACGACTTCGATATTACGTCGTAGACACTAAAAGCCCAAGGACCAACACAGTGTAAAAAAAATTACTGCAGCACTGAGAAAAAAATATGACGGTAAGAAAATAAATTTGTTCAGCACTTTCTGTTGCCTCAATAAAGTTTTTGATGCTGTAACAAAATATTTGGTTATGGTAAGAAAATTTTTTTTTGGCGGTACAAAATTATTTCTTGGCGTAAATTTGGTTGACCTAGCAAATATTTTGTTGAGACTACAAAAAATTTTAGTTGACAGTACCAAAAATTTTTTGCGCATGCGAACATTAATAGGTAGGAAGATTAGTAGGAAGATGGAGAAAAAAGGTTTGGCAGTTTTATAAGATGGTGGAAACCAGGTACCTTCATCGCACGCGTCTTGCCATTTAATTTAAATAAATAAATAATAATAGAGTCACAAGTTCTGTTAGAAACTTAAAAAGAGCAGTATTTTTCTAGTGAAGTTTAAAAGATAGTGAATTTTGGAAATATAAGTTGCCAGAAGAAGTTTTCAGTGAATCGTCTTGTGCAGTTGTGCCACATAGGAATGTTATAATTTCAGATATTTGGAACAGAATTAAAAGTTGCTGTTACTTAAATGGTTTAATTTAATTTATATGGAGTCAGAGCAGGCTGTATTAATTTGTGAATAACTTTGAAAACTTCTGGCTCTATTGACTAAACGCGTGTCTGTGTTGGATGCCGTGAAACGTGGTTATGTTTTTCAGGAGGATATTTTTGCTTATGCTGTTACACAAACACGTTTCACTGTTTTAAATGAAAATTGTCATTAATACATGATAATGATAGTTTTCATTTGCAACAGTAAAATATTTTTACGCGAGGAAAGAAAGCATGACGTAATTTACCTTTTCAATAATAACAAAATCTTTTTGTTAAGCTTGCAAATTAGTTTTTTTAGTCAAACCAAAATTTTTTTATGCCAATAAAATAATTTTGCTTACCTTGAAAACCATTTTATTATACTTACAAAAATGTTTTGTTGCGACTACGAAATTATTTGATTCGTAAAGATCGAAAAGATTCGATAAAAAAATTTGGTTGTTCCAACAAAACACTTTTGTAGAGCCTATATTAAATAAATTTTTTTGTTGGGACAACCAAATTTTTGTTTGAGCCACCAAACACTTTTCTCAGTGAAGCATTGCCTGGACCAAACTATATCACATTTTAACTGCGGGAAAAAAATTAAGTTAAGATTGAATATGTACAGTGTGTCAATTGTCAAATTAAAAGGAGATATATAAGCTCCAAACGAAAGGTGGATACGGTTTAGGAAGAGGTCGTCGTCGACGAAGTGAGACCTAGATTTCATTTTCGTTGATGAGTTTGGCATGAGTCCAGCTCAACTAAATATACTCTCTCACTCCGCCACGGACATACAGTTAAGACTCAGGTGCTGAAGGTAAAGAGGGCTAAAAAATCCAAACATAGAATTCCTTCTATTTTTTATCTCGCCTGATGGAAGGCTAATGAGTTGGATGAAAAGAAATTGTCTCTTAATAGCAAGGATTCAAAGTTTGCATTTAAAAGTATTAAATTATGAGTGTGTGAAATTGAATTTTTGAAATGGTCATATTTTGTTCTTATATCTGTGTTCCATCATTTATCTAATTTCTAATGTATTAGGGAGAGGGTCCAAAATTTAAGTCACTTAAGTGTGACTTAAGAGTGACGTACTTTTCCCTAATTCAGATATATTAATTGGAAGAAAAAACATTAAATGGTCTATAGTCTTTTCTATAATATTTGTCGAGAGACTAGTGTCTAGTTGGCCTGTTGGTTGAAACTCAATTGAATGAAGAGATTGTCAAACTCATCTAAAGCATTACTATTAGGAGTACCTGACAGTAGTCCTAACAGATCACTTCAAAACCAAGTCCAATCCAGCAAAAGCTGTGTCCGTTCACAGGTAACAGAGACTTTTTGTCGTTTCTGTTTAAATTTAAGTTTTAAACATTTTTTATTTACAACTTGCAACAGTATTTCAGGATTGATTCAAGTTTATTAATTGCTTACTGTCAGAAGTGGAATTAACAAATTCACATGCCCAGTTTTTGGTATTATGCGCGCTCAGCCAAATGCTTTAACGAAAATGTTCTCTCATATAACTGGAGGAAACCTGGCACGAAGCGAGAATCGAGAGTTGCTTTCACAGATTGTGCAATCCCCCGCGCAACAACAGTAGATTTTGGTGACGAGAATTTAAATTGGATCTCGAGTCACACTGCTAACAGTACTTTCGAGTATATTATACCGTTCGAAATGCCGCCCATATGGAATACGAAAATTCGTTTACTACACTCGGTGGGTTGAATTCTTCCGTTTTTTGTGGGAAAATAATAATGACCTTGTTATTCTATTGTTTCTCTATGAACAAATAAGGCTAGATGTTAGTGAGTGAAACTAATGTATGAATGTCAAAATCGTAAACAAAATAATTCACTTTAAATATACCTCAAGTACGTACATCAATTTAATATATGTGACTTTTTTGTCTTTACTCTATTCAATTACTGTTGCACACGACATATCACTCACTTTTTCAACGTAATATTGAGCGCATAATGGAGAATTTTATCCCATGTGCAGTTCTTGTTCTGCGCACTAAAAAAAAGTTTAGCTGGGTTTCGTCCTCTAAGAAAATATAGTTGTGTTATCCAAATATATAACTGTTTCAGCTAAATTTGGTAATCTAAAAATTGTGTGGATAGAAAAATTTAGCTAAAACAGTTATATATTTAGGTGACACATCTATATATTTTCTTAGAAATCCAACTATATACGTTTAGCTGGAACGGCTAAACCATTTTTTTCAGTGGCGCTATCTTGGCGCAGATTAAAATTTTTAAACGACATCCAGGGTCCTCATTGACTATATGGCTCATCTCAACATTTAGGGAATTTCTATTTTTATGCAAGTTACTTTCCAGTTCTTTTCAATTTAAATCCATAACTCAGTTTTTCGTCTCAAAGTAACAGATAGATATTCAAAATACCACGAGATATTTTCTCAACACTTTCAATACAATAATATACTATACCAAATTAATTATAAATTAATACAACACCAATACAACAATATACTATACCAAATTAATTATAAATTAAAAATACAGCCAGGTTAAACTCACTAAAAGCTACGGCACTTCCCAAAAGCGTAAGGCTACTAATTCATTATTAATTAAACATTTTGAAATTCATTCGTTGACTTGGATGAGAGGGGCTTGCTTAAAATCGAGAAGTAACGACCTACACAAATTGTTTCGAACAATATACTATACCAAATTAATTATAAATTAAAAATACAGCCAGGTTAAACTCACTAAAAGCTACGGCACTTCTCAAAAGCGTAAGGCTACTAATTCATTATTAATTAAACATTTTGAAATTCATTCGTTGACTTGGACGAGAGGGACTTGCTTAAAATCGAGAGGTAACGACCTACACAAATTGTTTCGATTTTTATCACTATATGTATAGATTACGCATCTTTTTCTGTTCTATTGAGAACTGTTCTACAATGATCTTGAGAGTCCCATAGATTTGGAAATTATTCACATAAAGTTTTAAATTGCATCCATGACTAGGCTGAGGTTAGTTTCATGTTGACAAGCGCGTGCTGTGGTTTGAAACAGCGTATAGTTGGTAAAAGAGTAACTGTAACTTCGGTGAATGACCTGATCTGCCGAAATACGCTGAGCCTGATAAAGTAAAGCAATTTATTCTTATATCGTCTTCAGCAGGTGAGCTTGGACAACAAACACTTGCACCATTTCTTCTTCATAAAGACATGCCAAATGAAATCCTTTGAAAATTATTACGTTGGCGTGCTTCAATTTGCCCTGGTTATGTATTTTAATATAATCTCACTCAAAGTAAAAAATTAGCGTAAATACACTGTTTTTCTCCTTTCGACCTTCTCCGTTTTATGGTCAAATTATGCATATTTCAATAAATAATATTTTAACAGAAAAACATCTACCATACCTATTTTGATTGAACTAAAAGTGTCTGGTGGAAACAGCAGAAATTAAGGGCATATAAATATACCCTTACACCGCAAGTTGAATGCGAATTAAATATAGATTGCAATCACGTTTAAATAATACATGAATAATCGTCACACCTACATTTTTAAAATTTTTATTTCTTTTTCACTTTCTAGAGAATCTAGAGGAAGCTTTGTAACGATGAAAAATTTCGAATTTCATTTTTTTATTTAAATTAATTCGACCCCAGGAATCCGAAAATGTAGTTTCTAAATGTCCGCATGTGTGTGTGTGTGTGTGTGTGTGTGTGTCATTTTGACGAGATAAATTGACTGAAAGGCAATATTTAATGTAAATTAATTAATATATAAATATATAAATATTCCATATAAAATAATTGAAAATAATTATTTGTGAGGAAGCTATATAACCCACGTGGAAAAATTCTACGGAAAGCGTTCTACGGAAACTCCACGTGAAAATTCTACAAAAATTTCCATATCGAAATTGAAACTAGAAATTTGATACCGATATTTTTCGTAGAATTTCCATATGGAATTTCTAGGTGGAATTTCCACATGGAATTCCGTGGAACGCTTTCCGCAGAATTTTTTCACGCGGGAAATGTTCATGAAATACATATGTACACTCTAACATTATGGAAGTACTCATACTGCTTGTTTTCAGCGGGGTTTTTAGTGGAATTAAGCTTATTCAGCTCTAAGTTCATTATTACACATACATTTATCATTTTATTTGCCAAAAACACATTTCGTAATCTTAAATTTGGTTATTTTTCTTATCCGTATATTTTGTATACGGGGCAGCGAACCAGGTAGGTCATTGACACTGCAGCGGTCACAGATAACTGTAATCTGTCGAAAAGCACCGGTAACAGGACTCACGGTTCTCAAATGGAAAATTGTTGCTCAATAACGAATCATGCCCAGTTTATTCAATATAGACTATTCTATTAAGCTGTAGAATTTGTTTTGTCAATTTGTTTTCACTATTCAATTAATACTAAATCATATGAGACAAACTGCGCTTTTATCATTTTTGTAAAGAGTAATACGAATGACAATCATAAAATCTAAACCTCTAACGGTATTAGTGGAAAATTTTTATTAAAAGTAACAGAAGTATCTTAATAATAATTTATATACATCAAGGGTCGCTATTCATAGTTCTTTTTTCATTATTCGTCGTACGTGAATAGATACTCGGTTCGAATATGGTAAAAAGGAAGTGCACCCTCTCCACTATATTTAGTACATCTTTTTCAGACATCGCTTCATTGTTATTAATAAGAACAAATTTTCCTTTTTCTCTTCTATCAATCTGTGTCGCCTCCCACACGTCCTCTCATACCCCTCGATTTGAGATGCGAATTAGAAAAGAAGCCTAACGGTACGGATATCGAGTGTCTGCTATTTTTACCGCTAGGCAATACTTTTATTTATCATCTTTAATTTTTTTAAGGGCTTTCTCTACATTGTCGATAGACGATAGACGGATAGAGGAACGGGCACGAGCATTGTCGACGATCTCAGATCGTCTTGCATTATAAACTAGGCTCTTTGTGCGAAGCAGGTAGAATAGTTAGATACTCAGAGAGGCGTATTGAATGTCTTCGGTTATCGATTCCTTTTATAGAATCTATAATCCAGACTAGAATTCAATTCATGACGAAATTTTAGAAACTGCTATCAACAAAATCGTGCCTCAATTTCACAAGCAGTTGATACTAGTCATCAAAACATCTCTTAATATACCCAAAATTCTAAACAGCATATTATTTTGATGTTTCAAATATATATATATATAATATTTAAAAGTTTCTAAAGTTTGTCTGAAGGTTGGCCGACTGCTCAATATTGCAAATGTACCGTAAAGGTTAAATTTAAGAAGAATATTCAAAAGAGTACTCCCGGACATCCCGTGTAAGGATGAAAATGGATCCTCATAAAATGCCTGGAAGTAATTATCCTTCTATTGAACAAATCTGGGCGCACGTCCATCAAGTTTAAGAGCTTTAGATGAACCACTGTCATAAAACCGACGATGTGGCCTGTACATTCGTTTGGTCGTTTGACTTTGGCGTTTGGTCATTTGCAGCAACCGCTTTCCTTGTGATTACCTGCCTAGCCTTAGGCTTAGCAACCCTCTTCGTGAAAAACGTAGTTTCCTTTTTGACCTCGATTTTACGAGGGTAAAGATATTCGCCTTAAAATTGTTGGTTGTATAACTCCAATAAATCAGTGATTTGCATTAATCTAAAGATCTAAATTGTAAACAACTCAGAATAAAAAAATGGAAAATAATGGGTAAAAATGATGCGTCTTCACACGAATTATTCTATATTATATAAGTTATAGCATATCCTAAATATTTGAAAACGTGACGATTCATTACTGTGCTCGAGATACACTGAACGCGCGGTTCTGTACCGCGCGAAATCAGTCTTCCAGGAAGTAGTTTATACATACTAACACATTGAAATTTGGGCAAGGGGTCCGAGGGGACGAGGAAAGCTGAACTCGGAGCTCAGCGGTAGCGTAGCAACAAAGTGCGCA
>JBAGKK010000288.1:7384-28472 GCA_037177015.1 Euceroptres primus
TACCATTAGATGTAAGAAAATAGCCTTTGTTCAGATAACAAAAAATTAAGGACCCTACTTTTGAATATGTATAAACTATCAGCTAATGCTCACAGGTAGTGAATTATAAAAAATTGCACGTGCGATAGAGAAAGAGTTATAATAAGTAGGAATGAATAAAAAATCACTGTCACTTCTGGTACAGAGCGGCTACGAATATTGTCGACATTAACAAAAGATTCACAGAGATACTGTAGATTTCCTGAGTTTAATATACCATACAAGTTAACAGCCATAAAATATTTGCGACTATTTTTTATTCTGAACCAGTTAAGTGAATTGAGATAAGAAAATATAGGTGTGAATTTGGGTAGATTAAAGATAAATCGCACACAAGAATTTAGGGCTCTCTGTAATTTAATATCATGTTCAAGAGATATGTCGTTGTATACAAGGTACCAATAGTTAAAAATAGGAAATATGCGCGCAGTAACAAGTTTGATACGTAGATTCTTATCTAAAACCTTTCTATTCATTTTGAACAGCTAAAATGTTTTGTTAATTTTATTGATTATAAGGCAGACATATTGCTGTCAATTAAGAGAAGAGTGTGTCCCTTCAGAAGGGACACAGTGTATGTAAATTTGCAGGTCTTCCGTATAAAATATGAATTTAACAAGTCGTCAGAATAGTTTAATATCAGTGACGTTTATGTATAATAAACAATATAGGCCCCAGAATGGCTCCCTGAGGGACTCCTGAATCTACGGATAACCAATCGCATCATACATTTTTGTCAGGATCGAAAACTGCTTGCTGCATACCTAAGAGATAAGCAGAAAACCAGGCTACTTCTTCATTTGAACATCCGATTTTCTTAAGTTTTCTAAGAAGAATGCCATGATTTGCCACGTAAAATAGCCTTCTAAAGTCAAAGAGAACTAATATGCAATTAGTAATATGCTAATATGCAATAATATGGTAATCTTCCGTGATTCAATTGCAACCTTTATGTCATTAGTGATTTTTAGTAAGCAGTCTACGTGTTATTATCTTTCCTGAATCCCGTTTGATAAATGTTGCACAAATTATTAGTTTCCAAATATTTAATTAGTTGTTTTTATATTATTTTTTTGAGGATATTTGATGACGCACATAATAGGGAGAGAGGCCTATAATCACTTAGAGAAACCGGGTTTTTGATCTTCGGTATAGGGCGAATGATAGATTTTTCCCATAAGTCACGAAAAGTGGAAGCATTGATGGAATGATTGAAAAGTTCTGTTAAGTGTAAAGTAAAAAGAGGTAAAGGGAAAATGTTGAAGGAGAGTTAAAAGTCAAAAGGACTAGAAGTGGAGAAAAGAGGATTTGAGAAGAGAGGATAGAATTGAAGAGGATATATATATTGTACGCTTTTATGAAGAATGGAAGAAAGAATTAGGAAATAAAGGGGATGGAGAAGAATTAAAGGGGCGAGGAGTGACAGATTCTTTAAAGTGATAAAAATGTGATAGGAATAAAAAACTAAATTAAGTTAAGAGTGAAAAAAACAGCAGAAATAATTGGAATGAGGAAGGAAAAATTAAATAATTATCATGCAACGTATATTGACAGATTTTGCAGTTAAATTTAAAGAATTTTATATCTTGAAGTAAAAAAACAATTGCAAGAATGTTCAAGACGATATTCACGACATTAAATGCTCAGTACGTCATTATTATTAAAAATAGCTCATTTTTGTTTTTTAGTTTCATAATAATAAGGTATGAAAGGCAAATATTTGGATATGGTAATGCAATATATACTATAAGGGTAAATGAAGATGGATAGGATTATGAGAGAGTGAGAAATGGTGAATGAGGGTTACTCTAGGTTCGAATGCGAATAGCTTGAGAAGTGCGAGTTAATTTTAGAGTTAAGTGGTGCTTTAAGAAAATAGGATATCATTTAAATTATCTGATAAGGAAAGGAATATATGATTAAAGATTGTGTTTAAATAATATTGTCTGTTTACAGCAATTGATATTTCTATAAACGTAACAGAAAATGTTACTAAACTACACTCGAATCCCGGTTTAATATGGGTTTTGTCCGTTGCCTATATTAAAACGAGATAGTCCTTGATCGCCTTTGAACACAAACACTCAGGGGCGCAAGAACCACTTTCAGTCAGAATAATATGAATTATGCAGGAATAATATGAATTATGTATGTACGCATGTAAATTTTATTACCATAAGGGATGAACATTTTTAAATCACGATGAAAAATTAATGGAAAAAGAATTTTCAATAATGTTTTTAAAAGTAAATGTAAAAGGTGAATTGATGCTGCTCGAAAATAAGGAGTGCCAGCGAACGAAATTCTAGGCACATCGTAAACCGGGATATATTAAACCGGGATTCGAGTGTATCCCTAACATTTTATAATGCTTAATATTAGCCCATCATAGATTTTTTTGCGTATTGACATTAAGATTACACTGATCAACAAAAATCATGTCCTCGCTGAATGCGACATATCATTTCCGAAGTACTTTTCAATGCTGAAGATGAATCTGGCTTGCGTTTGTTGCTATCACGTCTGGTTTAATATACATTTGCAATTAAAATTGTTAATAAAAAATAGTTTCACAATTTTTTTTAAAAGTGAAAATTTTTTTGCCCTCAGCGCAGATCATCTCGATGCGTTTTTTAACGCAGTTTGCGAATATCGTCTTAGTTTAGCGATATCTATAACGGTTTTTGAGATATTCTCAAAAAACTGAAAAAAGTGCTAAAAATGTTCTGAAAATTTAGTGCTCTGTAATTCAGGACATATTTACTTTTTTTAATAAACAATAGGTTCATTTGTTTGTTTTTTCATGAAAAATAATTATCTGGAAAAAATTTAAATTCGGATTAACCGTTTCTGAAATATCTTGAAAAATGTGTACCCTTCTTTTCAATTTCCGAAAACTTGTACTAAATGCTGTACTGGGCACACTTTAACCAAATTTTCATGAATAGGCCTAATTTTTTTTGGCATGAACTACAAATGTCTTTCCTGGGACACCTTGCTATCATATTTTTCAAAGTGACAAAAACTGTTAATAACGAGGTTGATTATATAAACGATTTTTATTTAAAAAATGCCGATTTTCACCTTTTTTCATAAATAGACTTCATTTTTTTGTGGAATCAACTCGAAGTGTTTTGCCAAAGACTCCTTGCTATTATATTTTCTATAATCACAAAAACTGTAAATTATAATATCGAGTTAATTCCGCAAAAAATGAAGTCTATTTATGCAAAAAGTTGAAAATTGGCATTTGTTTATAAAAATCGTTTATATAATTAACCTCGTTATTAACAGTTTTTGTCACTTTGAAAAATATGATAGCAAGGAGTCTCTGGAAAGACATTTGTAGTTTATGCCAAAAAACTTAGGTCTATTCATGAGAAAATGGTTTCAATGTGCATTTGTTTATAAAAATTGTTGATATAAGTAGCAATTATTGTCATTATGAAAAATATGGTAACAAGGAGTCTTTGGCAAAACATTTCGAGTTCATTCCGCAAAAAAATGAAGTCTATGAAAAAAAGGTAAAAATGAGCATTTATTTATAAAAATTATTTAAATAATTATTATTGGAGACTCATCCGTGACGATCCGATCAAAAAACATGCTCGCTCAAGCAAACATCGAACATTTTAATATGGATAAAGGAAGATCTGATGCCCAGTACAGCATTTAATACAAGTTTTCGGAAATTGAAAAGAAGGGTACATATTTTTCAAGATATTTCAGAAACGGATAATTCGAATTTAAATTTTTTTCCAGATAACTATTCTTCATGCAAAAAACAAATCGACCTATTGTTTATTAAAAAAAAGTAAATGTGTCCTGAATTACAGAGCACTGAAATTTTAGTACATTTTTAGCACTTATTTCAGTTTTTTGAGAATATCTCAAAAACCATTATAGATATCGCTAAAGTAAGACGATGTTCGAAAACTGCGTTGAAAAACGCATCAAAATGACCTACGATGAGGGCGGAAAAAAAATTGTCACGACTAAAAAAAATGTTTAAACAATTTTTTATTAACAATTTTAATTGCAATTGTCTATTAAACTAGACGTGATAGCAACAAGCGGAAGCCAGATTCGTGTTCAGCATTGAAAAGTACTTCAGAAATGGTATGTCGCATTCAGAGAGGACATAGGTCATTTTTGTTGATCAGTGTTATTAAAGACCATCTCCAAAATTATAGAAACTATAGAAACTATAGAAATTGTACTCTGTGCAAGTATCGAAATAAAAAAAATGGAAGCACCTTTATTAAAAAGATTACCTTCAAATCTCTTTTACGCAATATTATTTCGTCTTAACGTCCATAATATAATTAGATCAGTTAACAAGGAGCTATACCGGACTTCCGGCGGATTTTCTCAACTTGTGTACAGGGCCCGACTTCTAAGACTTAACGGAATTAACAACGTTGCTGTCTATGGCGTTGGATTTTGATAACATGTGACTTTATCTAGAATTCTCTGCAGCGCACAGGTAGTCTGTTTACTTAAGATAATGGCGACGCGGAGTGCCACGCAGAGCAGCAAAAGGGGATGATAAGGAGCAGAAGGAAGAGGGTGGAAAAGGGGGTAAAAAGGGGGGAGGAGGTAAGGATATTTCACGAGGCAATGTTGAGTTGCGAGGTGGAGGAAGTTGAAGGTTCCGAAGAGGGATAGCGTAAAACGTGGTTGGATGTGTATGTAACGGTGAAACAGTGAGAGAAAGAGAGAGATATGAGAGGAGTAAGAGATAGAAGAGTTTTCCTCTTTGTCAGTGGGGTGAGATTCTCTCTCGGGCAGGCTACAAGAACTTCATTTTCCGAGCCATTACGCCCCGTCCCACTGCAGCTAGAAAACCCCTTTACCCCTTAAATTAATTTATATCGAAATTTTAAATGACACTCATCGGCCTCGCGCGATAAATAACAACGAAGTCAGCTTTTACTACAATGGCACTCTTGTTTCCTTCGTTCGCTCACTTTACAGATATTTTTTTAATGAGAAAAAAAGAAGCTGAAGATTTTTCTATCTCTGTGCTACTTGAATTTAATTCAAAAGTGTTTATAGTGATTTTAAAGAGGATAGGATACTAAAATGCTTTCAAATTTGGTTATTTTGAATGTTAAATCATTTACAAGAATCACATAAGTTCCTGAAGAAATTTTTCAAGATTGTTCTCATATTTTAATGCAGTTTACAATGTTGTTAATTTTTAACTTTATGTAATTTATAAATTACTTCCGATTGAACTTAATTGATTTTATAAAGAAGAATATATCATCAAAAGAAATGTTGCATTTGCTGAAAGAATCCATTGTTTTAGCGTGTGATTGAAAGTGTAGAACGGATGTTTGGTTCGAAGTTAAAAACGATTGGTAGGTAGAATGCTGACCAGGGATTGATACACTGAACATGCGAGGTTTGCCGTCCCTTTGCAAAAATAATCGGCAAGATTGCAGCCTTTGTAGTGTTCGAGATTGATTTTTATTTCGCGTCGATTGCCGGCGCGACCAATCTTCTTCGTCGAAATCGTTCGATGGTTGGAGAAGTCGAGGCTGCATTTTTGCGCGAGCGACGATGCCATTATTCCATGAAACCGAAGGACCATTAGAGTTGCCGTCACGGCGAAGAATCGCGGTATAGGGCGCGTGTTTTAACTTTTGAAATGCCTTTCAAGACCGAAGCAAGCGATTTCGTTTTATCTTCATTCTTCACTTTTCCAACTCGTTTCCTGCAGCGTTGAGTTCAATCCTACACCGCGATATAATTACGCGAAATAATGAATTCACTGTGAAGTAGAATGACTCTGAGGATTTTAATTAATTGTAATGAATGTTCATTGGATTTAAGAGACGGTTAAGAAGGTTTCTTGATGTTTATTTGAAGTGATTGGAAGTGTCTTTATAGGTTTAAATTAGGGCTTTCAAACTTATTTTTTAAATACTCCGAAAAAAATGGAATTAACAAATCTAATCCAACGATTTCTGTTGCGTTTTATGTAATACTTTTTTCTCTTAGAATCGAAGACATGAGAATGACATCTCGGTAAAGACCATTTAAAGTTGGCTCCTAAATTAGGTTATTTTAACTATTACTCAGGAGCCAACTTCAAATGGTATTTAACGAGTTGTCATTCTCATGTCTTCAATTTATTTAATTTTCTGTAATTTATATTTGAATAAGAGAATAAGATTAAACCTATCACTGCAAAATTTGACACGTTTGAAACTTTTCTGTGTGACCAACAAGAGCTTTGATGAATGTATAGAAATTGTATAACTTTGTATTTTTTTTTGTTTTAAAGCACAGAAAAAACTAAGGACTTTGTTGCAGGTAATTTCTTGAAGAGGTAAATTTTTATTCAGGCTACTTTTGTTCATTTAGAATAAATGTGTTGTCATGGAAAAAACAAAAGAAAATTTAACCGATATTTGGGTAAAATTTATCCTGTGAAGTTAATTCTTGTAGCAGGTAATTTTTACCCCGGAATCGTAGTAAATTTTGTCCTTTGTTTTTTCTGTGAGCGTTTAATTGGTAGGTAATTGTGCAGATAAGCGGCTTTTCTAAATTTCGACTTTTTCAATCCCGTTTTTTAAAAAAAGCTTTATTTTATCGCTAAAATAAGAAATCGATCGGAGGAGCTCGAGAAACTAATGTAATTTTTATTATTTCCTTAAAAAACTTAAAAATTTAAATTCAAAATTTAACAAATTCCTAGTTTCGAGTTCTTTGATCCGGTTTTTTTTAAAAAACTTTTTTTCACGGAACCAACTCTCTAAAAAATCAGTCAAAATTTTCACTAATTTCCTTTAGTGACCCATTTCTAGCAATTCATCAGTGAATTTTAACTGAATTTCCGTGAAATTGACTGAAAATCAGTCAAAAGTCACTGAAAAATCATTGAGAAATGGGTCATTAAATGAAATCAGTAAAAATTTTGACTGACTTAGATTTAGAGAGTAGAAATCAATCCAGGGAGCTCGAGAAACTAATGTAATTTTATTATGTTATTAAAGAACTTAAATAAATTTAAACTTAAAATTTTTAAAATTCACGATTTCCATTTTTTTGCTCTGGTCTTTTTTTAAAGCCTTATTTTATCATTGAAACAAGAAATTAAACAGAACAGCTCAAACACTAATGTCCTTTTTATTATATTATTTTTAAATAAACTTAAAATTCAAAAAATTCCCCATTTCCAGTTTTTAACTGCTGCCTTTTTTCAAAGCTTTACTTTATTATTGAAACAAAAAATCCACCCCCTTTGTGTTCCCCCAGATTTATTGAATTTTTTCATAAGTCAGAAGATATTGTATAATATAATTTATATAATTTGTAAGCTTTAAAAAAATTATATTACGCAATAGCTTCTGATATAATGGAGAAATTTACTTAATCAGGGGGGCAAGCAAAAGGGGGGGGGGTCTTTTCGTTTAGTCGAATTGCTGGTCAATTAGATAAAATTTATCTATATTTCTTAAATATTAATTCGAATAAAAAGCACGTAATTGACGAAGAATTCCAACGAAACGAGGAGACCCGCCTCAGCCACCTGTGATTTTTTGGTTCAATGATAAAATAAGGCTTTTTAAAAAAGGTACCGCAGTTAAAAACTCGAAATAGGGAATTTCAAAAATTAAAAATTAAAATTTTTAATTGGGTGACGAAGTAACACTCTGTTAGAAAAACACATTTTTTTCTAGAACAGTAACAAAGTCTAGGGCCTAATGTCTCTGTTTTTCATATTTGTATACAGATATTAAAAAAAATTCCACTTATTACAAACCAAATTCTGTAAAGAACAAGCTTCACACAAAAAGAACTGCAAAAATCATTATTTTTGGCTCACTAGAGACAGATATAGGAACATGATATAATTGTAACAGGTTTCAGACTAGAGGTGTGCAGTTTGTCAGATCGAATTTTCAATGCAAATTGATACTTTTTTGTCCACGTTCAGAAAATTTAATTTTTTCAAAATTAAGCTTAGTTCAAGAAGAAATCTAAGCCACCTAAATCACTTAGAATGTAGGATTTCTTGAAACCTAAATAATTCAATTAGTTTTGAAATGATATCCATCTAAAACAACAATCGAATTCCTAAAATTCGATTCGATAGAATTTTAGAAACTCGAATTTAAAATAAAATTATATAAATTAAATTAAATTATTACTAAAGTAAATTAAATTTAATTTAAATTAAATAAATTCGACTTTAAATTTAAAAATATTAGAAATTTACTTTAGATGGATATCGTTTCAAAACGAACTGAATTATTTCGATTTCGAGAAATCCTACATTCGAAGAGAGCTTAGAAGCTTAAATTTCTTCTTGAATTAAACTCAGTTTCGAAAAATTACATTCCAAATTTAGACTTCGTCATCAGGGAAAAACAAAATTTTTTTACATAGGAATCTAAGGGTTGATATTTTAAAATTACATTTTTTTCAAAAACATTTGCCGAAAGAAATTGAATCGATAATAAAATTTCTCTCCTTTTCATGTTTCTCAAGTTTCTTTTGTGATCAAAGAAGAGTAATGGAAAATGCAGATATGACAAACAAATTAACTTATCTTTTAAAATTTCCAATAGGCACTATATTAATTACAACATTTCCAATAGGCACTATATTAATTACAACAAAATTATTTTTTAATCTCACAGTTCCAAAAACCTTTTAAATTATTTTTGATTTTTAATTTTATACTGTAGCAAAAACAAACACAACAAATATTTTAATATAAATACGCAGAGCATTTTAAACTCATAAGAATTCACGCACAGTCCTTGAACAAGAAGTGTTATGTTCTAAATCACGACGTGAACTGGCATAGGAAGTTCCCGGTTCGAACCCGGGCTGCGGTAGTTTTTTTCTGAAAACTTGGACTAGACAAAATTTAATTTATTAAAAAATTAATCTAGGCCATGCGAGACAGGCAGACTACGGACCCACTTGTTCCGATATGTCGTAAAGGTTCGTAATATGTTTCTCACGGAACAATGACGAATAAGTCAATATAAAAACAGTTTCCATCCTTGCCATCTGATATGGAAGAAAAAAAAAAAATTAAAATGAAAGACAAAAATTGGATTTTAGGAAATTATAACTTTGTGTAGACCTTTTTGTGCAAAGTTTGTTCTTTACACAATTTAAGTGGAATTTTTTTATTTGTTTACAAAATTTTTAAGCTTTTTTAAATAAAATAATAAAAAGTGCATTATTTTCTTGAGCTCCGCCGATTGAATTCTTGTTTTGGTGATAAAATAAAGCTTTAAAAAAAACCGGATAAAAAAACTCGAAGTTGGGAATTTTCAAAATTTGAAGTTTAAATTTTAAAGTTTTTAAAGAAAATAATAAAAAACACATTAGTTTCTCGAACTCCCCCGACTAATTTCTTATATTGACGATAAAATAAAGTTGTTTTAAAAAATAAACCGGATCGCAAAAGTCGGAAATTCAGAAAAGCCGCTTATTTGCACAATTACCGCTTACTTTAATGTTTGAGCAGAGTCAAGTACACCAAACTTAATGTGCAACTGTAATTCAATTACAGTTACTTTGTATTTTCCGTATGTAGTAATTTGATTTGAACAATGCGGTTAAAGTACTTTGTGTCGAGCTTGCTCTTCATCACTATTTCTAGGTTCAAGGGGTTATATCCCTTTATGTATGTCGAAAAACAAGGGTTTTTTGGGATTTTTTAAAAACTTATAAAGCAATAAAAATAAGGTTTGGAGGGTTTATTATACATATTTTTATATGTATTTTATATATATGTTTATTATACATATTTTTGTGTGGGGCTATTATGTACAATTTTTTCGTATATTTCAAGGTTTTTTTTTTAACTTTACGCCCAAGTAAAATTTTTTTCAGCTTTTTCATTTTACAGACATTTAGAGGACTCAATTCAGAAGAGAAATCAATAATTTTTAGATTTTTAAATCATTTTTTACTTACTGATAATAATTGTTGAAAAGTTGTACCTTTTTGTACCGCCGATCTTCTAAATAGGTACAACTTTTGTTTTATTTATGCTTTAAATGAATAAAACAGTTTTTTAATTCTGAAATACTACTTAGAATTATAATTTAACTGTGAAATTTAACTATGAAAAAAAGTTTAATTAAGAAATTCATATTAATTTGAAAATTATCAAACAGAAAAAAATAAAACAATTAAAAATCAAAATTAATATTGAAGAAATATATTTTTAGAAGGATCTATAATTTATTTAATATCCATCTAAAATTCTAAGGTCATTTCTAACCATTTAATTTACTGGACATCCCCAACTGAACAATTTAACTGATCTACAATCTATAATTTAATTGATACAAATTTTCTCCTGGAGGCAAAAAAATAGCTATATATTAAAATCATAATTATTACAAATAACTTTTAGAGATAACATTTTCTCTTATCATGGATGTTATAATCTTGAAAATGCAACACGAAGACTTGATTCTGTCATCGATTGAGCTGCAAAATCGAAAATAACAGAAAACTGAAAAGTGAGGTTAGGTTTCTGACAGGTATCCTCATATTTTATACAGTTATATTTCGAAAACTATCAATTATTGTAAAATATTATTTCAACTTAGCTTTATAAAAAATAAATAATTAAAAAAGAAACAAATACCCCACTACACAAAACTGAAAAATTAACACATAGCATAACTTGCTGAACCAGCCGAATTGTACCGCCGATCTTCGAATTTTCATAAATCATCTTTGAACTAATTAATAAAAGCACAAACTTGAATTTATGAAACAAATTCCTTATACCACTTAAATTTGGAAAAAAACACGGGCAACCGAGAATTTTTTATTACTTTTAAACTATTAAACTGATACAAAGTTTGTGGATGTCTAACCAATTTTTAAAAATTCACCCACATATTAAAATATTTTTCAATGCTTGTACAGAGGTCGCATAAAATTCCACCATCATTCTCGGTAAAGTAGAAGTCCTTCTTAATCTTATATGTTAGGAGATTATTATTTTTATCCCCATTATCATATTGAAAAATATACGTGAGTTGTACATACTAGCCCCACCATGTGCGAATAGTCCCACTCTACGATAGTCGAATTAATTTTTTATTTTCTAAAAAAATACTGCAATAATCGTGTGTACTGCTCTCACAAAACTAATGTAGATAATGCAAAATTTTTTTGTTTGTCCTAGGTGCTGATGTGCGTCTCCAACGTTTCCGTCCGTAGAGGTCCTCAAAAAAAAGGAGTCCTCTTTCTACCGGCCACTGGGCCGCCATTTTATATCTTTCTGGAAAATGTAAAATTGATTTGAGTACACAAAAATATTTATAATTAAACCTCCAAACTTCATTTTTATTGCTTTATAAGTATTTTTTAAAAAATTCCCAAAAAGGGCCTTGTTTTTTGACCAGTCAAAGGGAACTGAACTGACATCGAAAAAAGACGATTTTTTCTGTCGACAAATGCCTGAATAATGTATTTATTAATTAAATTTGTTTAAAAAATTATCGAGAATAATCTTAAGAGAAATTTTTGCTCCATTATAATATTGTTTCCATCCAAATTTCTTGCAATATAACTTTAAAAAACGTAAAATTATTGAAAATTATAGAAAACACACTTTCAACAAATAATTTGTTTATAAAAATTTTTTTTGTTTATTATATCATGATGGAACATCTTTAACTAATGTTACTCTAAGAAACGTAGGTGATTGCAACAATTTTCCTATTATTGACGAGCAACTGGAACGTCAAATAGAAAAAATGGTCATTTTCTTTGTCTTATTTGTTTATTTATAAAAAAATTAAAAAACTAAAAAAAAATCAGACTCGACAACTCTCTAAAACATTTTTTCAGCTTTCTTCCAAATTTTTTAGATCCAAATCGGTCAATATTTGTGGGCTGTACGTTATTTTGAACCAAAAAAGTCATTTTTTTCCCACAGTGCGGCGGTTCAAGCAGCTGGCCCTGAAGTTTGGTAAGAAATGAATTTATATGCTAATAAATCAGGAACTTACTATTCAGAAAAATAAAAAAAATCGTAGTTGTTTATAAAATTGTTTATAAACAATATTATTTGTTTACATTTAATGAGAATTTATCATCCAGCATCATTCTACTGATGAATCATGATAATTCCATGTATTTCTTTACGCTTTTACCAACAATCACGGTGATGCATAACGGTGATTGTTAATTTGTTATTAAAACTGGTTTTTAACAATAATTAATTGATTTTATCTTGTACAAGAATATCTTCATTCATTCTCATCGATAACGACTTCTTCAAATAGATCCCTAGATCTCACAGAAGTATATAATTTTCGTATTTGTTTATAAAATTATTTATGAACAATATTGTTTGTTTATATTTGAGGAGAATTAATCATCCATCATCATTCCACCAATCAATCCTGAAAATTAAATTTTTTTTATACGTTTCCACTGAAAATGACGGTGATGGTAGATTTGTTATTTAAAACTTGTTATGAACAATAAATTATCATTATCAATCATATATTTATCTTTTGCAAGAGAATATTCATTGATTATAATCGTTAGCGATTTGAAATATTTACCTACATCTCACACATCAACAAATTCGTACATCGAACTTGATAACTTTCTTCCAAAATTAATGCTGTGTATTTCTAAACAAAAAATATCGGAATCCGTAAAGAATTACCACCAGAACATCATTTTGAATAGTAAATTTTCATTTGTAAAAGTTTGGCTGAAATTCGTACCTTAAACCTTAAATGCGTTTTTCACAAAGCCATGTTTTTTTCCAATGCGGCAGAGGTTTCTCGAAAACCACTCATCCGATTTGGTTCAAATTTTTTAAATATATTTTTAGATAGATTATCTCTCGTCGTACATGGGGATTTTTTTCATAACTTCCGGAGAAAAAAATGAAAATTGAAAAAAATGCAAAAAAATAAAAAAGGCCGCCATTTTGTCAAAAAAATCCCCGTATACGACGATAGCCAGTCTATTCGTGTTTATTAAACTTGTTCGACTTTTTGTTTCAGATGATTACAGTGACCTGTAGTTTTGCCGCAGTCCAAAAAAACACAAAATTTTTTTCGTTAACTGTGTCAACAATTTTGATTTTATTAAAACTTGTATAAATTACTTTTTCCAACAAAACAACAAAAAGAAAACCTAAATCCATTGATAACTTTTCGAAATATTGAATTTCAAAAATTCTGAAAAAGAATTTCACGGTGTTATAAGCGACCTTAGCTATTTGAAAATTCATACATTTTTTATAACATTTACTTATTAAGAATATAATATATTCTTATGTTTTCGGGGTCGCTGAAAACGAATCTGCTATCAGAATTTCAAAATTCAAAATGGCCGATTCAAAATGGCGGCCGTGTACTCTTGATTTTATCAAAAATGCATTAATTGGATTGGAAAACTATATTTGGGGGCTTTTGGGGTCGCTGATTACGAATCCGATATCAGAATTTCAATATTCAAAATAGCAAATTCAAAATGGCAACTGTGTACACTCAATTTCATCGAAAAATGCTTTAATCGAATTGGCAAACCATACTCGGGAGTTTTTTGGGTCGCTGATGACGAATCCGATATCAGAATTTCAATATTCAAAATGGGAGATTCAAAATGGCGGCTATGTACACTTAATTTCATCAAAAAATGATCGATTTAACTTAGAAAAACATACTCGGTAGTTTCTGGGATCGCTGATAACGAATCTGCTATTAAAATTTCAAAATTTGAAATAGCGGGTTTATAATAGTGGTCGTGAACTCTTGATTTTGTAAAAAAAATGCTTAAATTGATTTGAAATTTTACTTGGGGAAAATTAATTTTTTTTAAGTTTGTTTCATGTTACGACTAGGATTAGCTGCTACTCTAAAAAATACAGTATCCCCAGGATGTGCCACGTGGAGGCTCCTAGTTCGATTTTACACCAAGTTTAAAAAAATAGGCTTTTATACCGGCAGTATCATATTTGATCAGGGATTTTAAATACAAAAATCTGATTATGGATTAGTCTTCAACAGCCCCAAAAACCCTTAAGAGTAAAATTAAGAGTATATGATGACAGTCGTTTTGAATCCGCCATTCCGAATTTTAGAATTCCGATAACATATTCGTTTTCAACGTCACCGAAAACCCCAAATAAAGAATACACTGCCAACCATTTTGTATGCGCCATTTTAAATTTTAAAATTTCGATAACAGATTCGTTATCAGCGACCCTAAAAACCCCCTGTATGGTTTTTCAATTCGATTGAAGTATTTTTTTTATAAAATCAAGAGTACATGGCCGCCATTTTTAATCCGCCATTTTGAATTTTGAAATTTTGATAGCAGACTCGTTTTCAGCGACCCCGAAAACCCCCGAGTAAATGTTTTCAAACTGTTTTGAGCATTTTTTAAGTACTTTTTAAAACGTTTTTCAACACAAACAATGTTATAAAATTTTCGTGAATTTTCATCATTTTTTAACTGAAAGAAAAGAAAATTGAAAATATTTCAATTTTAAACCTGTTGCATTAAAAAGCCATATTCTTTAGCTTTAATTTGCGGGGTGTGAGATGTCATAAAAGTTATTACATCGAAAGTTATTAAAGAAAATGTCATGACGAGATATCTCGTCATCGTGCATTTTTGACCGGTTTTGTTTTGACGAGATATCTCGTCATTGTGCGCAGGAGGGTTAAATATCTGAAAACTCAAAAGTCAAAGCCCTTGAACTGGATCCATTTTCCAGTCCAGTTTCACTTTACTCGGGTCAGGTACGTTTTATTTGAGCATCAATTTTATCACACCTCGACAGAACACCTCGATTACACCTCCATCGCATCTCCCTACAATGGGTCGCGATTCAAAATGGCTCTATTGCACGAGACTGTCAAATGCGCACAGGAACAAGGCACCCGGGGGTATTGCGAGCCAGCGACCTGGAGAGTGTTGTTGTCAAAGTATGCAGAGAAATTGTTTTGCACAGTAAAGGGTGGGAATGCTAACGATTTACCACACGAGTAGGGTGTAGTGTAAGCTTTCCCTTACATAAGTGAATACACCTGAATAAGTCAACATGTGAACTTGTGACGTGTAATGTCTACAAGTACACGTACGATCACGTTTGCATGTTCTGGAAACAAAGTTCAACTCAGGACCGCCACTGATTGTCCTGGACCCTCAGGCCATGAAGATAATAATTTCTGTTTCTCAGGATCTTCCTTAGTTGACTACAACTTCAGGTTAGGTCACAAATTGCTCTCTTGTTTCTTAAATATTTAATTATTATTCGTTTTCTTTAGTGGGGCTGAAGTATAAATAAAGAATTTCAAGGCTTCGACATAGTCTACTTTTAGACAACTCTATTTTTACTATTCTTGCACGGTGAATAAAAATATACTAAATAAACTTCTAGCTTTAAATCCTCTAAATATTGATGATTTTTTTTATGACGAAATAAAATACTTTCGATACTTTAAATCGCTCTAAATATTGATGAGTTTTTGATGACGAAATAAAATACTTTCGATACTGGATTGAAGAGGCTGAAATTGTGTAAATAGTAAAAATATTGTCACCCCTTTGGAAAGATCCTGGCCGAAGGCTATTTGCCTGCTTCAAGCTCCGTTAATGCTTAGGCACAGAAATTCGTGCACGTTTCCCCAAAATAACAACCAATAGCGGTGGCACGCGAGGCATGAAGCAGTTAATTCGGTGTGACTTAACGATCTTATTCTAGGACATAACGATGCCTTGACGTTTTATTCGGCAATAACATCAGTGAATTTTGCGAGAAGATTTCCGGCCTTCCTTTGTAAACCTCTACCACTTGAGAAACAAAGAGAGGGAGAGAAAGGGTGGATATTCGACGATCTTATGCTACTTATTTCGCGTAAGGCGTTTGTTAAGGAGCATCTCGAGAACATCGTTAAGCGGAAATTAGAAGCTATAGTTTTTCCGCGTTGAATTCCAGACTGTATTCTGTCTAATGAAATTGATTCAATGCGATGTGACTATAATTAACTTAAGTTAATACCTACAGAGGAATAAATTAATTAAAATTCTCAAAATTCCGAATCAAGTTTAAAGTGATTTGAATTTTTTTCCGGTCACTTAATTTACTAAGATACATTCGAATCAGTAAGTTATTAATCAGTACTTTAGTATTTTGATGTAATGTAGTAACATCTTGTAAATTTAAATACTGAATAGTATTTATTTAAACAAAAACAGTGAAATAAATTTGTCTATTAGTCATACGCGAAAAGTCTAATTCTCTATCAGAGGGACTCATCTTATTTCAGGTTCATCAAAGCTTTGCCCGCCGCTGTTTAGAATTCAAATTGAATTCTGTTTAGTACAGAGATTCGAACTAGTAGCTATAGAACTTCAGTTCCGATTCACCTCCGAAGTGGAACGATATATGTCGGGATAACAAAAGTTGCAATGGTAGGAATTTCTACCCAAGTAAAGAATATAGCTTGATGAAAATAAGTTGAAATGAATAAAATATTCTGAATGGAGAAAAGACGTTTTTCCGTTGAAAAATTGTATTAAGAAACTTTCTGAAGAAAAAGTATTGTTTAAAACAGCAGCAAGTATTAATAAAAATTATTAAAATGCGGAATTTCCTATTAACATAAAATGATATAAATATAGATATAGAAATAGAATAACGTGTAATAATTATTTATCGTGCTATTGCGCGTTATTCTACATGAAAAAAATTTGATGCACTATCGATTTTTTTTTTAGTTTAACCAAAAAGTTCGATATGGCATCAAATTTTTTCGTTAGTTTAACCAAATTATTTGATAAGGCATTGAATTTTTTTCCGCGTAATTCATTTTAAAATCTGTTTGAATTGATTAATAACAAGTTAGAAAACGAGACTTATTTGGACAGATAGAGGATGCGGTATTTACTAAAATTATACTCAAAATGAATTGTACCCAGTAATTGGACCATTTGAAACATCTGCAGGCTCTGGTATAGTTTTTTAAACGTGGCACCATCTGTAATAAAAAGTATTATTTCCTTAGTACGAAATTCAACCGAAAAATCTTTCATCATTTCTAATCCAATCAGATTCAGCGAAGTAATAAACAATAGTATTATATTTAAGAGAAAATGCCTTAGGAATTATAACACTGATCAACAAAAATGACCTATGTCCTCGCTGATTGCGACATATCATTTCCGAAGTACTTTTCAATGCTGAATACGAATCTGGCTTCCGTTTGCTGCTATCACATATTTGAGCCCGGAAATGAAAAAATATTACCATGAATTGTTTGAGAAAATACCCGTTTAGTTGAAGAAAAAGAAAAATATCAACGAAGAGAAAAAGAAAAAAAAATTATGAAGCGCAGAAAAAGAAAAGTCCCAATGAATGTAAGCTAAAAAGTAAGCAATAAAGAATATGATATCCAGACGATATACATATAAGTGATATCGATCGAGCGCATAGTGTCCTCGTCGCTCCAGTTGGCGTCATCGGCAGAGGTTTTTCTATTTGCCAAAAAAAAAAAAAAAAAAAGAGATCATTTCGTCGAGCAGAAGCCGAGTTTTCGCGAGTTTAGTTTAAAAAGTAATTGATTTACGTACAATGAAAATTTACGATTTTTAATTTTTAGTAAAAAAAAACTATCAATTTTATAAACAATTTTTCTGAATAAAAGTTGTACGGCTCGGCGAGCCGCACATTGTCATATTTTTTGCGCGGTGAATTTCTCAAGTTGGTCATTTTGGGAAATTTTTCCGCCTGGGAGAGCGAGCCCGAACGTTAAGGTTGTTCTGGAATCCGGTCGCTCAATTGTATAATGACACGTATTAAAAATTCTATACATATTTAAAATATGTATTTGAGTTAATTGTAAATGTTCTTAATTAAACGGCATTAATGAATTAAAAATATTAAAAATTAATTACTAAATTTTCATTTATGATTTAATAATTAAAGAACTTAAATCGTTAAAAATTAAATCATTTTCAACTGAAAACAAATTGTTTGGATTACATTTTAAATCTTCAAAAATTGTACGTCAAATTAATAGTATTAATAGTATTAATAGTTCATTAACTATATATTATTTATACATAGTATACAAATTACTAACTATCAGCATTTGAAAAATTTTAGAATTATAAAATTGAACAGATGTGCAGCAATTTAATTTTAAAATCAGGTGAACAAATTAAAATTATTATTGAAAACAATTGGTTCGATTTGCATGAAATTAAAAATTAAAAGTGCGTACAAATAATTGAAATTAATAGGTTGATACTGTAATATTGAAAAACTGATGATAATTCAAGAGTGAAATGTAATCTATTATCTATAATATTGAATCTATAGACCATAAACATGAGTCTGTAGATCCATGTTGGAAATCGTATTTTTCCATTTTTTTACTTTATTTTGCAATCAGTCAGCCCTTTTATGTACAACTAGAGTCTTCAAACTCCCTTAAATAAAAGAATTTCAAACAATTTGATTTAAAAAGCTTTTTTTAATTTGTATTTCCGATAACAAATTGTAGGGGAAACCCCCTTAAAATTTTAATATTTTCTTCTAAAATAAAATATTAGTCACCAGCGGTGTGTGTGTATGTGTGGATATATTATAATTGTTCAGTGAATTTCTATCTATTTTCAGAACTGATAAATAATATTTTTTAATATGTTAAAAAAGACCGTCCTAGGCTTGGCCCGTGTCCTAGAGGGTCTTCCCCTTCTTAATGTTTATCAATTATGAAAATAGAGTTCAAAATAAAAAATTAGTAACTATTATATTTTAACCAGAATTTTAGTTTATTTTTTTAGTTTTGTAATAAAATTTATTAAATATGAAGACAACAAGTGTACAATTTAATTTTATCATCAGATTAAACATATATTTCTTTAAATTAATGCGAAAAACCTTGCAAAGCAAAGTAAATTAATTTTGTTTAAATTCTCCGTTGATTCTCAGCATTAACGTACCTTGCAACAATTCCGAATTCATTCTACATCTGTATGGCGAAAAAAGGAATGCTATGTATGAAAAGCTCCTCTCTACGCTCACCCGAGATAATAAATGGACACACTAATGTAAAATTAATGCTTTAAAATAATATAAAAATTGAAACTTAAATCAAAGCGAATGCATATTATGTAATAAATTAAAGTTTGTTGCAAGTGATAAAATATATGTACATATAAAGAATTATAAACGTAGAGCTGTGCAGCAATCACTTCAAATTTTAACTGCAAATTGGTACCTTTTCGGCCACGCATAGAACATTGGATTTTTTAAAAATGAGTTTAGTTTAAGAAGGAATCTAAGCAACTTAAATCACTTCGAATGTAGTTGAGTTATCCTATATTCTCGAAGTCGAAATTATTCAGTTGGTTTTGAAATTAAATACATCCGAAATAACGCGAATTGCATTTGAATTTAATTTAATTTTAAAACCAACTGAATAACTTCGATTTCGAGAAATCCTATCCGAAGCGATTTAAGTTGCTTAAATTACTTCTTAAATTAAACTCAATTTCGAAAAATCCAATGTCCTAAGCGTGGCTGAAAAGATACTTTGCAGTGAAACTTCGAACTGACATGACGACTGCTCAGTAGGGTGGATAGAAAAAACCAATTTTAGAAATCAAAAACAGCCTAGCACTGAAAATCGCTCATAATTTTTTCCCGTAATCTACATAATATATCCAAAATTTTCAAAAATCTTGTGAGATTTTAAGACTTTGAGTTTTTCTAGGAGCAAATCTCATTTTTATAAACCTCAAAAAACTAAAATAAAGTTTAAAAGCTTTGCAAATTATCTTAAAAACTTTTTGAGCCTCTGGAAACTTTCTCGCACTCAAAATTTATCTGAATAAATTGGAAAAAACATTAACTTTAGAACAAATTTGAAATAAATAAATTTAGGATCGGATTATTTTTAATGCTGAAGTCTTCTCAATTTTTTTCAGGTAAATTTTGAGAGTGAAAAAGTTGCCAAAGGCTCAGAAAAAGTTAAAAATAATTTTCAAAGCTTTTAAAATTCATTTTAGTTTTTTGAGGTTTATAAAAATGATGTTTGCTTTGGAGGCGGCATCTTGCATTTTACTTCTGAGAGATTTTGACAGATATAATGTGAAGTAAAGGGGTTTACATAAAAAAGGAACAATTATTCTATATAGAAATAGAAACTGTATTCATTCAATTCGAGTAATTAAAACCGTGACCAGAACCGCATTGAAAACAAAGAACTCGTTCGCGAATTACCCGAATATATGATGAGAGTAACACGTTTCCTTCATTTATCTATGGCATCGGTTTAAAAATTCGATCATGTTTTTTTTAAAATTTAAACCGAACATTTTATTCGTTCACGATATTGTTTTATTCTTTGATATAAAATAATAAAAACACAAAAGCATCTATGCGAACCAACTTCATGCTGCGAACGAAATTTATTAGCTGCGAACACTTGTAGATTATTATATGGGTAATTCTCCATAGACAGCACTTTGGCGTCCACGGATTATATTACTAAAACTACTGGTTGTATTATTGTAAAACTTGGTACAGATCTTGATTTTAGTAACTCATAATAAGTTCCGTAGTAAAAATTTGATTACGTGTATTATTGTAAGTCAGAGTAAAAAAATATTATGTACCCAAAAAATGGCTTTAAGAAATGTCCACACATGCCTAAGGCACATTTTAGAGTCACGTAGGAAATAATTCATGAACTACTTTAAAATTTATGCTTAAGAATATTAAAGCTAGACTCAAAAAGTTCAAGTTTTATCATTAATATTTTTATTTTAATGCAATATACACTATACATAGACACAAATATGAGTGTCTTCGAAAATATTTTTGAAGTTACGTCGATATATAAACAGCTGTCGTTTAACAAGTAGGAATACCTTTTTGCATCATGTTTTGGCGTAAAATTGAAGAAAAAACATCTCACTATTCACCTTTAAAGTTTTAAGCATAAACATTAAGAACTTTCTTCGCAAATAAAAAAAAGTCCAAGAAAACCTTGCGTATTTTTAT
>JBAGKK010000288.1:106225-121229 GCA_037177015.1 Euceroptres primus
TTTGTCAGAATAATATTTTTAAATTGTATGAAATTTAAAAATACTAAGACCTAACGTTTACATTTTCATTTTTTTAAATGAAAAAATCTCAACTGAATGAATAGCATTACAAAATAACAATAACAAAAATTTACTTTTCGTATTTTTACAATAAAGTAAAATACTATGTTATGTACCTGAAATCTGCCTGATAAATGGGGGGATTTTAAAATTTAACCCACCTAACAAGATACTACAATTTAAAATTTGGAATTAAAGCCATTAATAGAGGAAATATGCAATTACTTCTTAGTGAAGATTTTTATTTATTCTATAATAAATAATATTAACTGGATAAAAAATGTTAAAGCTATGTTGCTTTGAAATTTAAGCAGAGTTTACATAGTAAATGAATGAAAAATAGATATAAAAATGGTTCAAAAATATGTTTTGTAATATGCTGTTTTTGTATATGAAATGAATAAAAATTATTCAATAAAAAAATATTTTAAATTATTGTTGTTGTTTAATCATTTTAACTGATTTTATAGTAAGGAATCGTCCATGTATTACGTAACACTAATGTGAGAGAAAAGGAAATATGATTCCCGTGCATCTGAAAGAGACAGGAATATACGACAAGCGTTACGTAATATATCGACGACCCCTAATAAATAAGAATTATTCAATCAAAAATATTATAAATTATATTTTGTAATTTAAGTTTATTTTACAGTTATAAAATTTCCGTGAATAATGAATAATTTTAATAATGATTAGCACAGTTAAATTCGTCTTTACATAACGAATCCAACGATATAAAAAGCTCATTTTTGATAAAAATGCAGTTGTACAGTTTCTTCATCAGGACGGCAGAAAGATGTCCGAAGTTTGGGTAGTGTCTGAAATTAGGTGATTCTACGGTAGTGAGATGTGTTTTGAACACCAATTTTTAAGGGATTGTCCGATTTATTTGTGATTATTATGAGATTTGCTGCCTTAATAATAAAAATTGTGTTAAATGATATCCGTTAACTGATTTGATAACTGATGATTATTGTGATGAAATATTGTGATGAAATATTCATCAGTGATAATTGACGAAATATTGACAACTGATGATTTGTTTTGTAACGCATGATTCCAGAAGATTCTTTCAAAGAATGTTCTTGACAACTTTCGGTTTATTGGTTGCTTTTTTTCTTTTTATGGTTGATTGCAATCATTTTCCGTAGTCAATGTGAATATTACTCAAACTACGAATGAGTATTCAAGAGTAGAAAATCAAAAAGAAACAGAAGAAAATGAAGTACAAGTAGAAGAAGAAAAAGAATACGAAGTGCATACATAACGACAACCAGAACATCGAACAGAGAATGAATATGATTAACTGTACTTGCTGAAGAAGTATTGCGTTTGGTGAGTTGATTAAATTTCAATTATCAAAAGATTTTTAATACTGATAGAAAATTATATTTGTTGCCTCGAAATGTGATGATTTTTTGTTACTTGGTTAGATATTCGTTTGGTGATTAGAGCGACAATGGTCCTGAACACTTGATTCTTTCTGATTGGATATCAGTTGTACAAACACTTTTGTTATTTTGGTTAGATATTAGTTTGGTGATTAGAGCGACAATGGTCCTGAACACTTGATTTTTTCTGATCGGATATCAGTTGTACAAACATTTTCACAAGGTGGTCTGAATGATTTGTGGTTGTTATGAGATTTGCTATTTTAATGATGATAACTGTCGTCTTTGCAATTTTTTATCGACAATATTAGGTATTTTAGAGTTGCTTCCATCTTTGTTGATGGTTTTTGTTAATTTCTGGTTTGTTAGGATAGTTTTAGGATTGTAGTGACAATGATGTTACATCAGAGAAGTTGTGATTGTCTGATTGAGAAGAACAACACAAATAGAAGATAAAAGAATATGATAGATACGAAGGAGATGAAGGAATATGATAGATACGAAGAAGATGAAGGAATATGATAGATACGAAGGAGATGAAGGAATATGATAGATACGAAGAAGATGAAGGAATATTATAGATACGAAGAAGATGAAGGAAAAAGATACGAAGAAGATGAAGAAATATAATAGATACGAAGATGAAGGAATATTATAGAGACGAAGAAGATGAAGAAATATTATAGAGACGAAGAAGATGAAGGAATATTATAAATACGAAGAAGGTGAAGGAATATTATAGAGACGAAGAAGATGAAGGAATATTATAGATACGAAGAAGGTGAAGGAATATTATAGATACGAAGAAGATGAAGGAAAAAGATACGAACATGAAGGAAAAAGATACGAACATGAAGGAAAAAGATACGAAGATGAAGCAATATAATAGATACGAAGATGAAGGAATATGGTAGATACGAAGGAGATAAAGAATCAGACGAAACAGAAGAAGAGGAAGAATCTAAGGAAGCAAGTGAAGAAGATGAACTACACAGAAGAAGAAAACACATTGCTGATGTTTTCGTTTGAAGAAACCAACAAAACGAAACAGCAACACTTGTCCCTAACATTGCGCTTGTTCCGAAGGTACCCGCATGATGTTTGACTACTACACGGAAGGAAATATCATAAAAGCTTATCGCGGATGTTACCTACCTGTATGAGATGGGCAAGGAACAGGACATAGGCTGCGGTCGCCCTCATGGCTTCCCTCGGGAATCCCCCAACTACCGCATCACCACTCGTCGGTGGTCCACCTGGTCGGCGTTAGCCAACCTCCTTCAAAACAGGCCAACTTGCTCTTATCTCACACTCTCACCGACTCATCCATTCATAGATATCCAGGCACTGCAGCACTTTGAGAAATTCTCTGAGCACACGCACCAGAATCCACGCGAACCGATCTTACAATTTCCGGTCGATGAAAAAAAAGACTACGTAGAATCCGCTTCATCTGCTCCGTAACGCACTGATCACTCCGTTTGGACACTTCTTCTTCGCGACACTCCAATCACAATCATCGAAACTGCAATTCCTCCTCTTGCACAAAACAATTCTTATAAAATTGGTCCGATCCAAGACGACGGGCCAATTTAGGAGTCGACCGCAACAGGTGATGCTTCAGTTTCGTGACTTTCGCGCCAACTGGCGAACACCTTTAATCGAATAATTGGTCGATACTCTCTTCTGCCAACTTCTCCCTCTTTTACCTTCCCTAGAGTCTCTTCGCTTCGTTTGGCAGACGCTTCAACAAAGAACGTGCGTAATTATGCGAGACCAACTCCTTCCCTCTTTTTATCCTCGACTTCTTTCCTCCGCCTTCCTTTCCACCTCGAGAATCCAACCACTGATTTGCAATTGTGGCCTCCTTAGACAGAGGATCTCCTGCGGAACGGAAAATTGTCGCGCGACTACTGTCACGTGGTTTCTTATCAATGGGGTGACCGTCTTCGCTTTACTAGACACTTGTCACTTCACCAAGGATCAACAAACACTGAATATATAATACTGTATCAGACGTATAATCCTCATGTGTATCACTTTATATCCTTTGATCCTGAGCACATCAACTAAGTATCCGTCGGTCTCAACCGGAGCGCACGTGGTTGAACGAAAAGGGAACTACGCCGGGCACGTGTATGGAAAATCGCCAGCTCCCACGATCAACGCTCCACTTAACTTCTAAGTTCGCCGCTCTCTTATCGAAGGAGGAACCGACAAAGTGCTTTGGATAACTTCTTCTTAGAGTTCAATCTTCACCACCGGTACTCTCGAATCCTCCGAATTGTCTTTCTGCTTCTGTATCCTTTCGGATCAGTTTTGATCAGTAGATTATCATCAAGATTAGCTATCACGACCTTCAGTCATCGCCCGGATTAGTTATCATGTTTAACCACCATCAGATCAGCTAACACCAAGATTAACATTTGAACAATCAACATTAGCCAAAACTTCAATCAGGATTGACTACCAGTTCATTTATCCTTCAATCACTTCAAGCTTAGGTCCACTAATCCGGAACCGGTTCTTAATTATCCAAAATGGTCCTGGTCCTCACATTTATCCACAGAAGGGATGAAGAACACTCAACAAAATATAAATCTCTTGAATTGTGTGCACCTTGTCGAGCACTTGCAGAGTTGAGAACATCCGCGGGGTACATACGAGACGGTTGCTCCGGGGATACTGAGTTGAAGCCGCAGGCCGGCCTCCGGGCCTCCCCCTCCAGGACCCCCTGGACGCTGCCCCCTCTCATGGATTGATGCTGCCCCTTTCCCCTAGTTTTAAGCCCCCGGCTCCCCACCGCCTTCACCGGTGGCCCTGCATCAGAGGCTTTATACATGCTACTAAGCTAACCCGCGTGTACCAAGGATGTGTGTTGGTTCCTCCGGAGGGTATGCATGTTCAGGTGATGGAGGTACGTCTGCCTTTACGTCAGAGGTGTAGGTACTACGATGGTACTATATGCTCTCCTGCCTTTCTATAAGCCGAGGCATTACACGATATACATTTGTGCGGTGGATCGTAGATGGATGCTGCTTGCTGATCTTACACTCGGTTTCATCAGAAGTGACCAGTCAGCAAGGATCCCCTGAGTCACCGTCGATGCGGAGTCGAGGGCGAAGGTGAAGACCGAATCGTAAAATGTTTATTGGACTCGACAACGGCGATGGTGGAATTATGCGAAAGTAGAAGGGTACCTCCCTGTTTGGATTCGCTTTAGCAAGGGGCGATCGATACACCTGTCACTGACAAGTTACGATGAGAAATTGGGGAGATGGATGGCCAATTGGTAAGGTCTGGAACTCATGATCGCGACTTTATGACGCATGTGCAAATCATTTTTGATGTTTGCTTATAAAGCTTTTTCAGTTGTGACGTCAACACAAAATGGCCGAATAGTGGGAAGAAAACATTGCATTGTATCCATTGTACTGTATGTCTCATTGTTGATTTTTAAAGAGAAATAATTTCAAATTAAAAATGGCTAGTGAATATTTTTCTAACTTGTGACGTGAAGACTCGTTATGCCGAAAAAATAAAATTAACTGAAAACTTAGATCCCTACGGATTGAAAAGTAAAGATTTTTAAACGAATATTGCACACTGAAAAAAATGGTTGGTTGTGACAACTAGCTTTTTATTAGTAGAGATGGTATTAGTTGTGACAACTACTTGGTTGGTAAAACTAACTAACCAGTTTGGTGGGGCAAGATGACGCCGCTTGTGTTCCTGCGTAATGTATATTGGTAAAGTAATTGTAGTCATAACAAATAAAGTAGTCACATTTAGTCGCCATTTAATCACAGTAGTCACCAATATATTTTTCAAGAAATAAAAGTAGTAAAAGTTACTACTTTTGTTCCTTGGTGACATTGGCAGAACTGAGGATTGAGAATTTTTACCAACATTCGTATCTCAATATCGCGTCGCGTCATGTTTACGATAGTCGGCATTTTCGTTTTAACATTTCAGTGAAACAGGGTAAAATAGTAAACCGGTGAAGCCGGTTTACTATTTCAATCTTACTAAAAATGTTGTTTTTAGATAAATTAAAAAAATTTTGGAAATGAAACTGCTACTGGAAATTTGGGGGTTTGGGGATTACATCGAAAAGTTCGAAGGTAAGTAAAAAATCTGTGTATAAATGCAGCTTTCACTAAACGACATAACCTCACTGTATCGATGGAGTTACGAATATTTTATCCGGAAGCGCTTTTGTCTCCTTTTTAGGGATTGGCATATAGCGTTTATAGCATTGGCCGTGTGTAAAAAAAACATCCGACTGATATAAGAACTTTTCCCAGGTGAAATACGTTGGATTGAATTTCGCGTAAAAATAAAGTAACCATTTTAATTGTAAGACCTACTAATTTAATAGTAAGGCTTACTACTTTAAGTAGTTAGTACAACAACCTGCAAATGGTTTTTTACCATCTCAAGTTGTCACAACACAAAAAAAGTAGTAAGGACAACTACTACCAACCTTACCAATAAAAGTAATAGCCCCAACCATTGAAATAGCAGCGACATATATTACAAACTAAAGTAGTTGGCCCTACTACTTTAATAGTTGACCCAACCAACTATTTCTTTCAGTGAAGGCGTGCCGGCAGTAACAATAATTGATCTTGTAACGTATTTTACAATGTCTCATAGTTACTACTCATCAAACCAACTAAAAGCATATAAAAGTTTAGATGCTTTTAAATACTACGAAGCAGGATTTGTTGATAAAGTGGAATGTAGGCAGGTGAATGAAAGTTTTCTTGTTCGCGGTGGAGTTATATATAATATTTGTACTTTCACTTTTTTCGCTTACAATTAGAAAAAATATTGCATGAAGGGGTTATTATTAGTACAATTTTTAAATGCTGATCCAATGTTGTTACCCAAATTGACACATGGAACCTAATACGGATTGTTTTTGTCTGTAAGATCAGCTGGATGTCCTAACAAAAATAATTAATGTATGATACGAACTTCATGCTATAATTCAAATGTAATTATTCTTTAAATTTTACTCAAGAAATCAAAATTCTCATAAATTACTTTATAAATTTCAAAATTCATATTATTATTTAACAGTAAACACCGAATTTAATGATAATTCAATATAACTTTAGTGTGTACAGAAAAAAAAAATATATTTTCAAAATATGAGAACATAACCTCAAGCTAGAGAATCTAAAAATACATGTTTTCCGACTCTTCAACCGTAATAAATTTTTCTTTATGAAAATTTGATAAAATTATAATTTTATTTCTGTCTTATTTATCAATAGCTTTAAATTGTTCAAGAATATAGTGCCAATCAAAGTATACATGAATAGGAGACAGTAGTTGACAGGGAGTCAGAATTTGTCAAATTTGAATTTCCATAATAAGCGTTTGTGTTATTTAAGTAAAAAAGTGAGTATTGTTTGCTAAGCACTTCAAAGGAATATTAATTTAAATGAATAAGTGTTGGCTGTTAATAATTTGTAATTATGAAATTTCGATGTCGTCAGCTATTAGGTGGTAGAAAGGGAGTTACCATACTTTATATTTATCAAAAAGAGCGTTAAAAAAGAACTGAAGTAATTCGACTTTTTATATAAATATTCTAAAAGCTTTAAAGTATACTTTAAAGTTGCCTAACTGAATGTTCAAGCACTGAATGTTAATTAGTTCTTGATATATTCATTCTTTTGACAACTGCTAATTTCAGTCACAGAAAAAATTCCACACAACCTCTAAATCACATTTTACGTCCTTAAGTTTTTAAAACAAAATAGATTTAGAAGATTTCTGAATTATCATTCAGAGTAACCGACCGGCAATCGGGAGACCTGGGTTCGATTCCCAGCGGAGCGAATGAGGATCTTTTTTCACAGAATAAAAATTACTTTCAAAATAGATTTAATTAAAACTTGAAATTGTTTCATCCATAGTGAAACTGTTTTAAATTTTCAAAAATTTTATTCTTCAATTTAAAACTTTAAATAGGAAATATTAACCAATTTAAATATTTTCTTACCTCTTTTGGATCCAAACCACAACGAACCACTAACAAAGAGCTTTATTTTTATATTTTATATGTACATCTTCATCTGAAGATGGATTGTAATGTAAAATGTTTCTTATGGGTGAAAAAAACTCAAGCCTTGAATAAAATCAAGTCTTTTTCTTTATTGATCGTGAAAAGATTGAAGATCAGCTTGAACTATAATTATTCAGATTATTAAAAAATAAGTCAGTTTCATAATAATTATTGCTTGGATTTTCTGTTTTGTTTTATTAAATGAAAGTTATGGAGAGTCCTTCATAATTTCGTCCCAGGAAGACTTCAAGTGGAACACTTGACTTATACTCATGAAATATTAAACACCGATTAACATGCATGCAAAGGCGACTGGAAGCGTTCTGCGTCAGCTAACAACTCACTAATAATTTGAAATTACCAGTAACCCCATAAACAACACTGGAAGTGTTAGAAAATATATATATTTAAAAAAAAGGATACTTAAGTATCATGTCTGTAAAATACATCAGTTTACTCTTCAGCTTTACAGCATTTTTAGTAAGAAAATGTATTCACAAAGATTTTATCAATTTTGTATATTAAAAAAACAAAACCAAAATAATTTTGTCAGACACATTCAAATTTATACAATAACATTTAACTATTATTGCGAATTGTTTCCTTGGCACAATTTTAATTTGATACGGTATAAATAAATCCTACACAAATGAACTCAAATAAGAAAATTCTATACCGTTAATTCTGCAAGGTTAAACCTTATAAGGTAACATAGCTCCACACAAAAAAATGAAAAGTTGCTTACAGCAACCAGACCAAATTTATTATATGTTTTCGGGGTCGCTGAATCCGAATCTGGTGTCACATTTGCTCCATTACGTCAGGTTTTTGAGAAAATTAGCCTTTTTGGCCATTTTTTAAAAACAAGATAGGGTGCAAATCTGACGTTCTAGAAACTTCTATTACGGCTAAAATTAAAGATTGAACCTTCTATTTTAACGCGATTATATTTCAAAAATTATTTCCCTCGCCTATCTTGAGCGGTGACAGGTTTTTGTTGCGCGCCCGCGCGCTCATCATTGTTTACCACCCGGGCGCCGTGGTGAGCCAGCGCGCGCGCAGCAGAAACCTATTACCGCTCAAGACAGTTGACAAAAATAATTTTTTCCATATAATCTCCTTAAAAAACAAGATTCATTCTTTAATTTAAACCTTACTTTCTAGAACGTTTCTAGAACTTTCTAGAAGTTTCTAGAACGTCAGATTCGCACCCTACGTTGTTTTCAAAAAATGGCCAAAAAGGCTAATTTTCTCAAAAACCTGACGTTATGGAGCAAATCTGACACCAGATTCGGATTCAGCAACCCCGAAAACATATAATAAAGTTTGTCTGGTTGCTGGAAGCAACTTTTCATTTTTTTTTTTGTGGAGCTGTGCTTCACAAAAAAACCATCAACGCGCCGTGGACAAACCTAATATTCGAGTTTACCTCGATTTTTTGTATAAAAATCTAAGTGAAATCAATAAAAAAATTGTCACACATTTTAAGAGTGTTTTAATGGAGCCCAAAAATAATCACATCTATATATATATATAAAAAAAATAGAAATAGCTTGAAAAATTCGCAAAAATAATCTTTTTTCGGGCGTCTAAAATGGGATGATCCCTTAATTTTCGCGAAATCTACATGCTCATCCATTGTGTCAATTCACTAATGATACTTCAGGCCAAAATAAAAATATTTTTAAAAAAAAAGAAACGCCGCTTCAGCATTTTAAAAAATTTCTGTTTCTCATTTTGATCCTTGGATCTCGTCGATTTTTCTTCAAGTGTATTTCTATGCTTAAAAACTTCAGACATGCTCAAAAAATATCTAAAATCACAAGTGAAGAAAATAATTCTATTAAATGCCAAATTCCAAATTTTGATAAATTACTGTAATTATAATTTCGACTACTGGGTCTTCTGGATTTTTTTTCTAGTGTATTTCTATGTTTAAAAAGCCCACACATGCTCAAAAAAATATTTAAACCACAAGTTATAAAGATAATTTCCCTAAATACCAAAATAAAAAATTTAAAAATTCGTTGAATTTCCATTTTCGATTCCTGGGAATTGGCAATTTTTTTCCTAGTTTATTTTTGTCAATGGAAGGATTTTAAATGCCCCCAAAAATTCTTCGCCTATTTATAAACGTTGTGAAAAATTTTTCTGAAAACAGGAGAGAATTAAATAGGAATTATCTCTCAGAAAAAAGATTGATTGAAAACCACAAAAAATTGAGAAGACTTTTCTGACCTCCAGGTGTGTAAAAAAAATTGAAACTCAAAAAAATTTAAAAACTCTGCAAACAAGAAATTTTCTAAACCTTTTTTTTCGAACGCGGACAACCAAGCTGCAAGGCGATCGATTCCAAATTAATTACCAATTACCCATTATTCCATTATTAATTCCATTACTAATTTTTAATACGCTACTTTTCCGCGATGTAGCGATTTCGAATTCCAGAAATATTTATTTTCGATCCACCCTAAGTACGCTTCCTAGTTACAATTACCCACTTATTTTAAAATTGAAGGATCTTTTGCTGTTACTTTAAATTGATCAGAAGTGAAGGCACGTGTCACTGTCGAAGATGCGTGAAATGCGGTTGATAACCCTTTAGAGGGTGAGTCTCATGTGGGGCGAAGTCCCGTCAGAAGGAACTCCAGAAGAGGACAAAATTATGTATATTTTCGACGGAATAATTTCTGGATGATGAATAATGGATAAGTTCTGTCGCGTGTCCTCTGTCATTATCGGGGGCTTCGAAAGCTGCTCCAGAGGAACAGTGTGCGAGAAAGAAAGACAAAGATGTTACTCGAACGCTGGTACCGTTTAGTCCCTGTGGTCGATGTCGTTTAAATGAAATTTATTACGAATGAACTTTTTATGCAGATTACAAAACCAAAAGTCTGAAGAGCTTTTTTGTTCTTCAAACATCAAACCTTCTTTATACAAGCATCACTTCATTCTGCTTCAAGTATTCGTTTAAAAAATGTCAGCAACCGATGTCAAAATAGTGGGCCAGATTTGACTCAAAATTAAATATACCAACAAAAAAATGTAATTAAAATTACAAAATTAAATATACCACCAAAAAATGTAATTAAAATTACAAAATTAAATAAACCAACAAAGGAGCATGGAGATGTATGAAGAATTGAAGATGTATGAAGATTAGCACAGAAGATTCTATCTCTAACAAATGACTTGAACCAATTTTCCAGCTGAGAGCACAATGCCACAGGGCTCCTCTGACAGAACAATCGGCTAATGAATAATTAGTAGGAGAAAGTAGTCCCTCCTTATATACATTATACAACTTATCGAATTCATACATTCATAAATCAATTTCTGCTGCACCAATCCGACGACAAAACGCCAACAAATTGCACACAAGTATCAATTTAGCATATAATGACCAGCGAATCTCAATTACCATTCAGCCTCTGATTTCATAACAATGGGAGGATCATGTCCGGCACCTAAGAGTGGTATCAACTTTTTGCACTTGACCCTCTAATTAATCCCTTTACTTTCGAAAATCACAGCATCAATTTATCAATCACCCTGAAGACCCAAACGCCGTTCATCGCTCTGCGAAATCGGCGACTTTGGGTCCGGAAAAGTTGGCAACGCCGCTTACGGTGAATCTAGTTCTACCGGCGTCTCTTCTCGGCTGAAAGGTTCTGTAAAGAGCGGTGGTATAGTGCAGCAGCTATCTATTCTTTCTGTTGGTCTGATGGTGGCAGCGGTGGGATGGTGGTGCGCTGGGTCCATGGGTGGATGGACGGACAGTAGTGGTGGGATGCTGTGCCGTGATGCCCGATTCCTCGCACACACTGGGCCCCGAGTATACTTACGCGCACGTACTTGTTCCCCACTCTTGTCCCTCTGCCCCATCGCAGCGACTCTCTCACTCACTCGGGGCCTCGAGTTAGCCGCTGGGCATCATGGTGGCTACTCTGCTGGCTTCGTCTCGAAGCAAAGCAAGCACACAAGAGTGCCCCCCGGAGGGTCAAGGAACTCCCTCGGGAACAGGTTCACCTCCCCCCGCCCACCACCCTATACCCCCTCTGGTTCGTACCTTAGGGTTTTACTTATTTTCTCTTATTATCGTTGGGCATGTAGGGTGCTCACTTACGAGCACGTGGAGTGTATGGTGGACCATGAGACTCGTGCATGGGCCAAGATGGGACCAATGTATGAACCGAGTTGAGCCTGTGTGTGAGCCATGTTGGACCTGTGTTGGTTAACCTCAGGGCCTGCCGGGCCCCCCTCGGCGTCTATACTTCGGCGGTACAGAGGTAGGCTGGTACTTCGATATGCGAGCACCCTGCGTATTCGTACGGTACGTATGGTACGTGACATTAATGGTTCGCTCTGTCGCGAGGAAGACCGATGGCTCGCTTTTCTACCATTCCGAAGAGTCAGGTCTCTTTGAGTTTGGGGATCTGGGGTCTCGATGACAATCGAGTTATCAGGGAAGAGTCGAGGCTAAATTGGACCACCATTTCAATGGGGGGAATGGGACCAGTGATGATGAGGTGAGATAAAGATGCTGAGGTCACTTTGAGGGAAAAGACAAGGTGCAGGTGGAATCTTGAGGGAATTTCGAGTCTGATTTTTTCTGAGGTTAATTGGGATGAGGTATTGGAATTGTGGCACCCGGGATGAGGGTGATCTGATGATCTCTTACGGTGGAACGGAAAAGAAGTTGTAGAGTTTAATTTAATTTACAAATTGGGCAGTAATGATTTCTTTGTTTTTTTGGTCAAGATTTGTCTACAAGTAGCATTATGTGTAAAACATCCCAGAATCAATATAGATTTTTTTTTCGTCAGTCTACTTAATAGAATTTTTTTATTTTAGATAGAAAGACTAAAACTAAGATTAAGCTTAATATTAAGCAATATAGAATTTTTTCGCCAGTCTATTTAATAAAATTTTTTTATTTTAGTTAGAAAGACTAAAATTAAGATTAAGCTTAAGATTTAAGCCAAAGTAGAGGGGAAGTTTAAAAATTACGCATACCGCGAAAAATTCCTGGTAAATCAACTAAAAAATTTTAGTTAGAGAAAATAGTTGATTTTACTAGAGTTCTTAATTACGGTAACTACAATCATAGGTTAACAAATTCCACGAATTAAATTAACTAAGAAAAATACACTGGGACCTCAGGGAAATAAAATAAGTAGTTGAAGTTCATTTTTCACTACTTTTCTTAGTTATTTTAACTAAGAAAACCATTAAAATAATTAAGAAAACTATTAAAATTATTTAACTAAGAAAACCATTAAAATAATTAAGAAAAGTAGTACAAATTAAAGTAGTGATTGCAACTACTCATCTTATTTCCCTAAGGCTCCAGTGTATTTTTCTTCGTTAACTTAATTGGTAGAATTCTTTAACTTAACTAAGAATGTAGTTACCATAACTAAGAACTTTACTTAGATCAACTATTTTCTCCAACTAAGTTTTTTAGTTAACGATTCACAATGAATTTTTTCCGGTGTAACAGCAGTAGATGACTTGCTGATCCGTTATTGAGTAAAAATAGGAGAAAACTCAAAGTCAGAAAATATTTTATCGGGAGGAGGAGAAAGATAGACAAGGGCTGAATTCATATTTTGACTCAATTTGTTTTAGTTTCATTATTTCAAAGGAAGATCAAATTAAACAGAATAAAATTGTTTTCTCAACATCAAAAATTCTAAAATTGGAGCGTCTAAATTAATCCACTTTTGGTTTCTTCAAGAAGGCCAGAATCCAAAGATTGATTCCATAACAGTAAAATTTCCTTTTTGATCCTTTTACTCCATAGAAAGCTTTCATGTCTCTTTGATTGAAAAGGTTCTGATTTACTTTCCCTGTCGAAAGGTCAAGATTATATATATATAGGTTATTCAACAATTGAAAAGTTTCGAAATCGTAATTCATCATTTCGAAGGTGTCATTAAAACTACTAGATCTCAAGCAAAGGAGACACTAACGAGTCTATTTTTCACCCGTAACACTAATGATTTATATGTAACGTTTGTTAGTCCAACTTTGATCAAAATTTAGATCTGAAAAAACTGATATTTATTTTTATTTGAAAGACACACTTGAAATGAGCTAACACTTAATCCAATAAATTTTAAGGTATAATTTTAATTTGAAATTCATCTTAAAATGAACTGGAATACATTTTAATTATTTACAAAACTGTTTAAATAAGCCAAGTTTAAGGTAATTCTTCAAATCTATAAAACGATATTTCAAAAAAACGTCAAATTTCGATATTTTTGAAAAATGCCAATAACTCTGAAAATGTTTAATATTTTTTAAAGTTCTTGGGCTCATTTTAAAGATAAGTTGCCGTAGAATTTCGATCTATTAATATATTTCTGTAATTTTTCCCAACTGGATACCAAAGGCTGAAGTTCACTGTAAAAAATTTGGGAAATTTTTAAGATTGAATAGTATGAAATTTTTCCCAAAAAAGTCGGATATACGTTTTTTCGAGAAAAATGGGTAATTTTCCCGAGAATATTGGTTAATTTCCGAAAAGTTAGGAAATATTTCGTAAAGCTTTGGAGATTGTATAAATAAATCTCCAACTTTTGAGGTACTTTTTTTTTTAATGTGCTTTGTTTGACGTGGCAGTGATGTTGCAATAAACTATGTTGCAATTTCATGACAATTTTATGATTGTTATAAACAAATTTTATAAACAAATGTACAGTTTGAGCAATTTTTAATAGTTTTAGTTACTTTTTAAACCTACTTTGTTATTCTTTCTAGTGATACTTTTGTAAACTATATTGTCATTTCATGACAAATGTCATTGTTATAAACAAATTTTATAAACAAATGTGCAGTTTGAGCAATTTTTGAGTGTTTGAGGTCCTTTTTTTTAAATGTGCTTTGTTTGACGTGGCAGTGATGTCTCAATAAACTATATTGTCATTTCATAACAATTTTGTGATTATTATAAACAAATTTTATAAACAAATGCACAGTTTAAGCAATTTTAAAGAGTTTCAGTTACTTTTTTTTAAACGTACTTTGTTAGTCTTGCTAGTGATACTTTTCTCAAATACATTGTCATTTCATGACAAATGTGATTGTTATAAACAAATTTTATAAATAAATGCGCAGTTTGAGCAATTTTTGAGTATTTCAGGTACTTTTTTTTTAACGTGCTTTGTTGGGCTTACGAATATTACATTAATATGTCACGTTTAAAAAAAAAAGTACCTGAAACACTCAAAAATTGCTCAAACTGCGCATTTTTTTATAAAATTTGTTTATAACAATCACATTTTTCATGAAATGACAATATAATTGAGAAAAGTATCACTAGCAAGACTAACAAAAGTACGTTAAAAAAAAGTAACTGAAAGTCTTAAAAATTGCTCAAACTGTGAATTTGTTTATAAAATTTGTTTATAACAATCACAAAATTGTTATGAAATGACAATATAGTTTATTGAAACATCAC
>JBAGKK010000288.1:127558-140130 GCA_037177015.1 Euceroptres primus
TAACATTTCTTTTTTCTTTGAGATTCTTTAAATAATTCTCGAATAAAATAACACTCAAAGAAAACTTATTTTCAAGTTAAAAATAGTTTTTCAATCTTTTTTTTTTGATTCGATATGAAAATTTGTATATATTAAAACACACATTTGTTATTTTCAAGTTAAAATAGTTTTTCAATCCTTTTTTCTTGATTCGATATGAAAATTTGTATATATTAAAAAACACATTTGTTATTTTCAAGTTAAAAAATAGTTTTTCAATCTTTTTTTCTTGATTTAATATGAAAATTTGTATATATTAAAAAACACATTTGTTTGATCAGAAAAAAGTTTGATTAAAATTTTTTGATTCAATTAATATTTTTTTGTATCAACAAAATGTTTTTTGAGCCCACAAGCAATGCAATTATATTTTTGATTTAAAAAGATTTTGTTTGATGGTAAAAGACTTTTTTGAGTGAAGGATTCACTAAATTTTAATCTTAGAAGATTTTACAGAACGAAAATAAAGATTAGAAATACTCTGTGAAAAAAGATTCTCTTTGGCTTCTCTGGGAATCGAACCCAGGTCTTCTGATTGCCGCACAGTGGTCCAGTAATGGATTTTCGCGGACAAATTAAGCTAGAGGTCGTAATTTTTGGTCGATTTTAAAGTTTAAAAAAGAAAATACTCTGGATAAAATTCCACATCAATCCCTCGAGGCCGAATTTCAATTTTCATTTTGTGTTAAATGTTATGTTATTAAACAATTCTAAAAAAATCAGATTCTCCAACGTATTATTTTTTTTCTTCGTGTAATCCATTAAAGTACAACAGAAATTAATAGAAATTGATGCACAGGCACAAATATCATAAGAATAAATTATTTAAGCAAAAATTTCACGGTTATAAATAAATTTTATAAACAAGTATACATTTATAGAACTTTTATAGGATTAAATATTTTCTCTTCATGAAAAATCATCTTTAAATACACCACAATGTTATTTCACATTAAAAATGTTGTTAGGCATAAGTATTAGTCATTGTTATTAAAAAATTATATAAACAATTGCATTATATTCGTGTGTTTTTACAGAAAAAAATTCGTAGGGGAAAAAATTTTTTTCTTCAAAAACACACGAATAGTTTATATTATTGTTATACAACTACAATTGTGTACAATATACAATACAATATGATTAAGTACATAAAATATAATTTTTATATAATATACAATTGTTTATATTATTGGTTATTAACAATTGAAATTGTGAATTTACGATAAAATTTCTCAGCTAGATAATACAGAAAAGTCATCGGCAACAAGTCTTTGTGAAAAAATATTTTCCTGTAAAAAACACAAATACAATGCAATTCTTTATATTATTTATTGAAAACAATTTTAATTGCTTACTTAAAATAAAATTTCTCATCTAGATAATATCACAGTCATTCGCAGCAGCTAGTCTTCGTGAAAAAATAATTTTTTCTGTAAAAACACACGAATATAATGCAATTGTTTATATAATTTGGTAATAACAATGCTGAGAAAAATGTTTAAACTACAAGTTATAAAGATAATTTCAGTTTCAAAGATAAATTATCTAGTCCGACCCCAAAATTAATTCTATTCCATATACTCGAAGTAATGAATATTTCCTAGTTTTTTTCAATTAAATTTAAACTTTCTCAGACTACTTATAACAAATTATAAAATTGCAACATTGAGGTAAATATTTAATTGAAACTACATTAAATGTTTTACACTCAAATGATCCTCTTAAAAAAAACGTCTGGTTAAGTTAACCAGAATTCGGGTTAAATATGCCCTTATTATTTTTTCTGGTTAAAGTATTCAGAAATTTTGGAAAAAAAAGAATTTTGGTTACTTTAGCCAGAAAAATTCTTTGTGGTTAAAGTAATCAGAAGTTCTGATTCTCTTCTATTTTTTCTGAAGATGTTATTTATTATAACAAACATTAAAATTGTTGGTATTTTTGCAGTATCGTTCTTTTGAATTGACATTGCCTTTTTTAACAACTTACTAGATTGGTTTTATGTTACTTCTTTTTAAAAAATCCCAATTACAAATTCGTAACCTACGTGTATAAATAAAGTATGCATTTAAAAAAAGTCCAACCCCAAAATTAATTCTATTTCATATTCTCGAAGTAATAAATATATCCCAATTTCTTTCGATTAAAGGTAAATTTCCACATTTCTTAGGTATAACAAACTCAAAAATTACAACATTAAGAAACATATTTAATTGAATCTACATTAAATATTTTACACTCAAAAATATGGCTGGTTAAGTTAACCAGAATTCAGGTTAAATACTATTTGTTACTATTTTTTCTGGTAAAAGTAATCAGAAACTCTGGTTTAAAAAAAAGACACTAAAAAATATGGCTGGTTAAGTTAACCAGAATTCTGGCTAAATACTATTTATTACTATTTTTTCTGGTAAAAGTAATCAGAGATTCTGATTTAAAAAAAGACAAGAATTCTGGTTACTTTAACTAGAAAAAATTCTTTCTAATGAAAGTAATCAGAAATTCTGGCTCTCTTCTACTTTTTCTGGTTCAAGTAATAAAAAATTCTGGTTATAACAACTACTTCAACCTGGAAAAATAGTAAGGGCATATTTAACCAGAATTCTTGTTAGCTTAACAAGACATTTTTTTAGTGTATTAAATTTTATGTTAGTTAAATAATTTGGTTTTTATATAGATTACCAAATGCACTGTTAGAAATGTTCGTAAATTTCCGGAAATTTTAGGTTACGAAAGTAACAGAAATTTTTATAAAATTTAAGATACTTTTCAGAAACCGTATCTGAAAATTACCAAATTGTAACTGAAATTTACCAAACTGTAACTGAATTTTCATGAATTTGTCTTAAATTTCAGTTACGGTAACTGAATGCTCCTAAGTTTATCTTAAATTTACCAAATTGTAACTGAAATTTACCAAAGTGTAACTGAAATGTACCAAAGTGTAACTGAATTTTCATGAATTTATCTTAAATTTCAGTTACGGTAACTGAATTTTCCTAAGTTTATCTTAAATTTACCAAATTGTAACTGAAATTTACCAAAGCCTCGGTGGTTCAGAGGATAGCGCGTCAGACTTCCATGCAGGAGGTCTGGGGTTCGATCCCTGAGCCGGTACCAATGGAAATTTTTCTATGTACTTCTACCGGGGCTTCGGTGGTTCGGAACCCACCTTAAACTGTAGGTCCCCTCAGAAAAATAAAAAAAATGTACGAGGAAGTATTGTAAGGATTGGAAGTCATGTAAACCCTTAGGGGATACATTATAAACAATCAACTGAAATTTACCAAAGTGTAACTGAAATTTCATGAATTTGTCTTAAATTTCAGTTAGGGTAACTGAATTTTCCTGAGTTTATCTTAAATTTACCAAATTGGAACAGAAAAAATGTTACGTTCAGGTAACTGAAGCTTTATACAGTTACATGTAACTGTATAAAGCTTCATTTACCTGAAAATAAATGTTTTTTGTTACAGTTTTGGACTTTTAAGTAACAAAGTTCAGAATTTTCAGTTACAAGTATCGTGAAATTACCAAAATGTAACTGAATTTTCAGTTACTTGTAGCTGAATATTTTCCTACATTTTTCTTAAATTGACCAAATCGTAACTGAAATTTATCAAACTATAAATGAAATTTCAGAAACGGTAACTGCATAAAGCTTCAGTCTCATGTCTGAAATTTGCCATGAAAATTTCTAACAGTTTGCTTCTTTGATTCACTAAATTTTTTACCTGATGAAAAAAAAAGAAAAATTTGCCTGAAAAAAGTTAATGACTTTGATGTTTGACTAAAATTTTGATTCAATAATTAAGTCATTCCCATAATCTCTACTAATTCCTTGTATATTAAGGATTTTAATTTTTGTGAAAAAAGATCCTCTTGTACTGATAACATGACTAAAACGATAATTTAGAACACCTCTATCATTCTTGGATATTATTGTAACTTTTGCAGCCCTTTATCACGATTTTTATTCTCCGAAAATTGCAATTCTTTATCATCTCTTTTATAATTTCTTAGAAACCCTTGAAATCTTTTATGTTTATAATTATATTTATGATTACAATTATAGTAGTAAATAAGTAAATATTTATGATTATAACTATAGTAGTAATTGCTTATTTACCACTATAATTATAATCATAAATATAATTATGATTATAGCAGTAATTGCTTATTTCTCTGGGAAATAATCGATTAAATTGTAGCTGCACCCGGAGATATTGTCCTACATTCTCAGTGGAAAAAGCCTTTCCGGTCAGACATCCACATTCCGATGAAAATTTCTTAACCCTGAAGGAATTCCTAGCATTTTATTCATTTTTTTATTGCCTTTCCTTTGGAAAGGCAATATTACCTTTCTTAATTAATTAATCTATTAATATGTGAAAGTAGGGAAAGACCTTCATGCTCAGACACCGCTACAGTCATCTGACTAATAACTATGTCTTATAAGGGATTTTATGATACACATTAAATGCAACACTTTCACAGTTATTGGCTATTTAACGTCGCATTAGCTCCAAGTACACAATAAAACGTGCCATAAAAAAGTTTTAATTGATTTCGCATTTGCTATAGAAAAGTGTAGCATGCACATTCTGCTACAGCAGTTTCCCTCATTTATGTTGTTGTAACAATCAATTGATATATTTTTTTCCTTTTAATTTGTTTATTTTTCAATTTTCATTCTTAATCAATCGGTATTCTTTTTCAATCGGTATACTTTTTCAAACGGGTCTTAGCATTTTTCTCTTTCATAACCATTAAATCATTATTAAATTCTTTTTTAAAAAAGTGTGACTCTTTCTTATATGACCCTATGGCACGCAGGATGCTGTCAATAATCAGATTGTCAGGAAAGGGAGACATTAATGGCATGAGAGATATTCGAAGAGCGAAGAAATAAATTGCTATGCAAGTTTATATGTCACGTCGGGGATCTGGATTGGATACCTTGAGAAATGTTACCGATGTGCTATGCGATATTCTGACATTTACAGCAGTAAATTGCCATGCATTCTGCTGCTTCTGAGTTAGATTTACCATAAATTTTGAGACTGTCTAACATTATAAATTAACCCAAGATCCACTCTGCATAGTAACAAATGCCTCGGAAATGGCTAATTTCATTTTAATTAGTTCTACGAATACAGATCTGCAACTTCTAAAGTCTAGATAAAAATGCTTTAAGTTTAGGTACGTGTAATAAATTAAAAAGTAGATAAATGTTTCATTTGATTTTCAATCGTATATTTTTCATTTTATTATTATTGATTGTTTGATAATTATCTTGTGTTGTATGGTACTTTATATAATCTTCAATGAACTTGTTTAATTTAGAACAGAAGATAAAGTATTTATTATAGTTGTAATATCAGTAGGAGATATTCACGTGTAGAATAAGGATAAATTCAGTGACCAGATGACAGATAAATGTATCTCAATTGGACTCGATAAGAACACCAATTAGTGGTATCGTTAGTGCATGTCTTTAAAATTTTATGATTTTATCTCCATATAATTTTCAATTTTTATTTATATTTTATACGACCCACCCTGCTTTATTTTTTGCTTCTTCGTGGGAAATATTTAATCTGATTTAAATAATTGGTATATTTGAAAGGAATGTTTAGTTATTATCTTTATTGTTGCTGTTATCTTTATTCAGTTGTTTATATTTATTTGTTATGTTGTTATACATATTTGTTAATTATTCCTTCCCAAGTTAAATAAAACTTGTAATTACTAAATAAATTCAGCTACCAACTGAATCAAATTATTGTATAGAATACTTAAGAGATTGTATCTACAATACTTAATTATTGTAGATACTTAAGAGATCATTTCGGAGGAAGAATAATATATTTAGGAATCAATACAATTTATGAATGAATATAATTTGTAAAAAGCGATGTGATTTAATGTTTGAATTAAAATTTATCTGTCAGGTTTGACCTCAATTAGGTTACTCATTAAGGTGTTCTGGAATTAAAAAATACTAACTACGCCCCTGAAATAACTGTCAAAGCACGCACGTGTTACCTCCGAGGGTACAGCGTCTGTTTGTAAAAGAAGCACTTCGGGCATCACTTTAAAATCGAGACGCGTTTTTGTAAATATACTAATGACTGCTCACATGAATTAATTAGTAGAGACCTACGCGTACTCGGACTTGTTTTACAACATGCTTGATTACTTTCCTGTTGACTCAGTTTTCTTTTCTTTCGGTTTTTACAACTCTTCTAATCACTCGCAAGTTTCAAAAATCAAACTTCAATATTATTAATAACAAGCATTATTTAAATTATTTTATTTTTGTAATACTATTTATTATCTATTAGCGTTTCTCTATTTTAATTATTAGCTATTTTATATTTCTTAATGATTGACTGTTATTACTTGTTTTTTAAACATAAGGAATTTGTTATATTAAAATATCCTACTCTCTAAATCTGAATTAGTAGTTTTCTACTAATGAAATAGTGTCGAATCGTTTACCAATTGCTTTAGTAAGCATTTCTACTAATTAATGGTAGAAAACTACTAATTCATAGTAGAAAACGGCTAATTCACTTAGTAAGGCTTACTAAATAAATTAGTAACCCTTACTACGTGAATGAGTAGTTTTCTACTATTAATTAATAGTTTTCTACCATTAATTAGTAGTTTTCTACCATTAATTAGTAGTTTTCTACCATTAATGAATAGTTTTCTACCAATAATTAGTAGTTTTCTACCATTAATTAGTAGTTTTCTACCATTAATTAGTAGTTTTCTACTAAAAATTAGTAGCTTTATACCATTAATTAGTAGTTTTCTACTAAAAATTAGTAGTTTTCTACCATTAATTAGTAGTTTTCTACTAAAAATTAGTAGAAATGCTTTCTAAAGCAATTGGTAAACGATTCGGCACTATTTCATTAGTAGAAAACTACTAATTCAGATTTAGAGAGTACTAAGATAATCTCTGTAACAGTACATTCTTTATGGATAAAAATTATTGTATTTTTTTGGTTTAAGGTTATGTTAAAGCATATTTCTTAAAATGAATAGTAATTCGATTGAGTCAAATGTTTCTCTTGATCAACATAAAATTTGATTTTATTCTATATGAGGTTATGATTAGATTAAAATTATTTCTCCATTATTTCTCCATTTATTCTTCAATCTTTTATAAGATTTTACAATATTTGGTGACCCCACAATTACATTTTACGCTTAAAACTAAATTAGAATTAAGACGTTCGACTTACATTCTAACTTAAATATAATTCTTCTTTCTCTCTCACCTTCTTTTCAAAGTTCTTTGTCCATTCGCAGAGGATTTTATTCTATATTAAACACACTATAATAGTATACTCTAATAAAATAAAAAAATAAAAAATCTAGAGAATCTTACACAACACGGTTGTTACTTGTCAGCTTTTTGTGAAGTCCCAAGGTGTTCCAGTACATGATATTACTGTTGTGCACGAAATTGCTACGCTCGAACGGTTCACGTCAGATGTCATTTATTTAAATTAACGTATTTTTTGCCAGATAAATTTTATCTTATGAGAAAATTCACAAGCCTACCTATGCATCTCTTAATTATATTACCTAACAGGAATTAATTAAATTTCGTATTTAAATACTTGCTCCAAAAATTGTTTTACTGAGAAAATTGATTTTTTAGATTGATTTTAATTAGCAATTGTCAAAGAAAAAATCTATAAGAATATTGTGACTTGGTTTACTGGGGATTGATGAATTTCGTTGAAAAAAAGTAGAACGTTCTGAGAACGACAAATTAGATTTATTCAACGATAATGAAATCAGTTACGAGAGAATAAAGGAAACGAACGTGCGAGCATGAATATCGTTCAGCAGCCGCTTTTTTTATTGCCGGTCGTTCCGTAATCGACTGACAGCTCGAAGAACCGATTGACAATCAAAACTGAAAAGACAGTTCATGGGCATAGACAGCGTAAAAGGTATAATAATTTGATGAGATAAACCATCAGGCAATTTTTTAGCTCTTGTCTTACAACACATGATGGCTAGTGATTTTTTATTCGAACAACTGATTATGATAAAGTGGATTCCACCTTATGTTGGAGATATTTAAAATTTTATAATTAGCCCTATTAATCTCAAGGTTCTGGAATAAAGGCCAATATTCTCTTTTTAGTTCCGTGGCATTTTTCATTGAGAAAAAGAGTTCTGGATATGCACTCAGAAAATTATTTAGATAAATCAACAATTAGTTATAAAATCACTATCAAATCAAAAATTAGTTATGAAAAGTTGTATCCATGAAAAATGAAATGCAACAGTGGTAACAATTCGCAAGAGGAATTTAAATTGCAGAAGCAGAAGTATAGAATTGGTATAAAAATATAAAAGAATGTAGGAATGGAGAACAGAGGATCAATTTCAAATGGACTTCTTGGTTATGATTCGTTACGCTCGCCTTCAACACCGCGTTAGATACCCACCACGAGCGTGTCATTTATTCGATTAACTACTTCTTCTTATTTGTCTATTTTTTCCGGAGCCTGGTGAAGGCTCTTACCGCCTTAGCCGGGCCAAATCGAAGCTTCGCAATGTGTCGGTTTCACGGTGTTAGGCACGGGCACAAATGTATGAGGGCCGAATCACTGTGGTTGGTCCTTAGCTCGTCCACCATGCCGCAAAAAAAGGATTCAGAATTGTATAATACCGTACTATACACGTACAGCATACGAGTACGTCCCAGCTTTGGTATCTTGGAATAAAGAAACTTTTTCTTCCTCGATTTACGGCGTGCGAATGCGAAACGCCGCGGGAAACGACCTTTTGCACGTTCTTACGAGTTTGCCACCCGATATCCCTGTCAATGATTGTATTGCACCCTAGGATTCTTTTTTCTATTTCAGTTGTAGTTCCATAAAGTCCCAGAAAAAAGCTATAATTTATTATACAATAATCAAATTATTTTGACAGTATTAATCGAGTGTTGGATTTCTGCCTTGGCTGCTAATATTTACCAAGGGCTGGAAAAATGATTAGCCCTGGCAATTTACTAGAAAATACATGTTTTCACCCACTCAAGTGGCTTATGGAATTTTTTAAATTGCAAAATTAACAAAATCACTGATTATCATATTAGAAGGATAAAAATAGACTAATAGCATATTTCTATCAAATTTTTAAACATTTGAAATATTACGGGATAATATTGGTAGTCACCATTTTGTGCTACCTACCTGGAAGAAATCTTAAAAATACAGTCTTTTTTTTATTGGTGGAGAATCAAGAACAAATTTTGGCAATTGGATATTTTGACATAGAGTAACGTTTTATAAATTTAACAATTAAATCTATATTATGCTATTAAAAGACCTGGATCTGGAGGTCAAAAAAGTCTTCTCAATTGTTTGCAGATTTCACCCCTGTTTTCGGAAAATTTTTTTAAATGTTTGTAAAAAGAAGAATTTTTTGGGATACTTGTAAACTTTTCAGTGACAAAAATGCACTAGGAAAAAATCGCCAAGACCCAGGAATCGAAATTGATAATACAGCGAATTTTTAAAATTCTGAAAAATAGGGTTTTATTGGTGGTTTCTCAGGCCACAAAAATAGTAAAAATGAATATTTTGACTTTATTCTAGTTCAGACCATAGCCACACTCTTACTGAGTCTAAATCTTTTTAGTTTTTGTGTTTTAGGTAATTCTTCACAAAAAAAACTCCAAGGTCGTGGACAAACCTATTATTTGAATTCGTATCGCTTCTTTGTATGAAAAAACTATGTAAAATTAATAAGAAAAAAATTTTCACACATTTTAAGACTATATTAATGGAGCCCCAAAAGAATTACATCAATGTGTTTTTTTACATCAATATATGTATATTAGAAATAGCTTGAACAATTCGCAAAAATAGACCTCTTTTCAGGCGTCTTCAGGCCAAAATAAAAATATTAAAAAAAAAGAAATGCCGCTTCAGCATTTTTTAAAATTCCAGTTTTCCATTTTGATCCTTGGGTCTCGTCGATTTTTTTTCTAGTGTATTTCTATGCTTGAAAATTCTAGACATGTTCAAAAAAATTCTAAAATCATAAGTGAAGAAAATAATTCTATTAAATACCAAATTCCAAATTTTGAAAAATTACTGTAATTCTAATTTCGACTCCTGGCTCTTGTGGATTTTTTTTCTAGTGTATTTCTATGTTTAAAAAGCCCACACATGCTCAGAACAATGTTCAAACCATAAGTTATAAAGATAATTTCACTTAATACCAAAATCAAAATTTTTGAAAGTCGCGGTATTGCCAATTTCGATTCCTGGGTCTTGACGATTTTTTTCCCAGTGCATTTTTGCCATTGAAAAGTTTTAAAGAACTCGAAAAAATTCTTTTCCTATTTACAAACGTGTTAAAAAATTTTTCCGAAAACAGGAGTGAATGAAATATATCTGACCGAATCCATTTCAAATCAGGCAAGTTCTACACTTTTTTTTTTATATTGCGAATATTTATAACCCAAAAACAGGTAAAAAACCTGATGACTGGATTTACACTTAAATTTTTTTACAATCATATACATATTGATGCTTCACATAGATTGCACCTTAAAAGTATATATTTCTTGAATTCTGCGACTTGAAATCGCAGAATCTCTCGGGGACAAAATATGTTGTTTTTTAGAGGAAATTCGGCGATACGTATTTTTGCAATTTGTGAAAAAAATATTTTCTATGGAGTTATGAGTATTTGAATTTTTTGCTTTGTTTTTCAAAATTTGTGAAATTTGTGCAATTTGTGAAAAAAATATTTTCTATGAAGTTATGAGTATTTGAATTTTTTGCTTTGTTTTTCAAAAAAACCCAAATTTTTTCTTTAAACTTTTATAACTTTCGACCTTATTGAGATATTTAAGATGTCTTCCCTGATTCTGGTAGCATTTATCGTCTTCTTACGAAATCCACCAAAAAATTTAGAAAATGTTCAAAATTAACAAAATGGCGGTGGTTTTTCTGAAAACATTTATAGTCCATTTTCTCAAAATACCCACACTTGTATTTTTTGCCAATTTTTTTTTTGAATTTGTACTATCATAGGGATCAATTTTCATGCAAAAAAAATGTTCTTGACTTTTGGTTTATGGAAATACTCATAAATAAATAAAATAAATAAATAAATACCCATAAATACCAATACCCATATTTTGTTAAATAGTTTTAGAAAATATACGTTTATATAAAGAAGATTTCTTATGAGTTTTACGTGGGCTAAACAATTTTTATGTCCAGAAAATTATTTTTCATAAAATCGAATTTTCGAATTTTTTGCTGAAACGATTTAGGTTACAAAAATAATGTCAAGACGAAAAATTGTTTGCCTAAAAAATGTTTATATTCAATATATTTGCATTTCCCTGATACTTCCCCCAATATATTTCACATTCCCCTGTTATTTTTCAATAATGTACAAAAACTTCGTTTGAATCTCAGTTTAAAAAAAATAAATAATTAATAATACCTTTGCCCACGTTTCCAGATCTTTATTATCTATTTCTTCAGATTCTTCTTTAGAGTCTTCGAGATCCGAAGCGGAATCATTGGATTCTGTAGATAATAATTTAGGAACCCAATCGTGTTTAGCAGTTTTGGCCATGTAAGAAATTTTCATATCACCTTCATCAATCTCCATCCTCCATATTTGACATTTTTTTATTCCCGGGATAGACGATACCTTCTTCCACTCGCGTTTTCATTCGTCGAAAACTTTTTAGGCAAACAATTTCTTGTCTTGACATGTATTTGAAAATTCGATTTTATGAAAAATAATTTCCTGGCCATAAAAATTGTGTAGCCCACGCAAAACTCACAGGAAGTCTTGTTTATATAATCGTACATTTAAAAAGATATTTAACAAATAACAAGGTGGTCATTTCCACAAACCAGTAGTCAAGAAAATTTTTTTGTGCATGAAAATTGAATTTTTTTATTTTTCTCGGAAATAGTGTAAGATATCATATATGAGTAAAAGAATTTTTTTAGAACTTTTTTAATTGTGCAAACTATTTTTTAAACAGTTTTTCGTATCTGTAGTTGTTTTCGAAAAAAATTCAGAAATTCGATTTTATGAAAAAAATTCTCCTGGCTACAAAAGTTATTTAGCCCGCATAAAACTCGCAAGATGTCTTCCCTATGACAGTACAAATTCAACGAAAAGTTGACAAAAAATATAAGTGTTGGTTTTTTGAGAAAATCGACTATAGATATTTTCAGAAAAACCACCGCCATTTTGTTAATTTTGAACATTTTTTAAATTTTCTGGCGGATTTCGAAGGGAGACGAGAAACGCTACCAGAATCTGGGAAGAAATCTTAAATATCTTTATTATATCAAAAGTTATACAAGTTTAAAGAAAAATTTAAATACCCATAACTTCGTAGAATTTTTTTTCACAAATCGTAAAAATTCGTGAGGACTAATTTTCTATAAAGAACAACATATTTTGACCCCGAGAGATTCTGCGACTTTAAGTGTAGAACCTGCCTGATT
>JBAGKK010000288.1:145785-174386 GCA_037177015.1 Euceroptres primus
CAATTGAAATATTACGTATTTTAAAAGATTCTGTGAAATTTTTCATCAAATTTAGGGTTCCATGATTTTATATGTAATTACAATATGAAATATTAAGTTTCAATTGAAAGTTTTACTTAGTAAGTTACAATTGAAATATTACGTATTTTAGAAGATTCTGTGAAACTTTTCATCAGATTTAGGGTTCCATGATTTTATATGTAAATACAATATTAAATATTAAAAATATTATAAATAAATAATATTATAATAACATTTGGGGCCGTCCATATATCACGTGAACATTTTTGCTGTAGTGTGATGAACTCGTATCTTCCTCAGTTGCTTGATGTAGAGGGAGATACGACTATATCACACTATACCAAAAATTTCTCGTGGTGTATTGACAGCCCCTTTAGATGTTGATGGTAAAATTGGCTTTAGGGTCATAAAAAAATGAAATCAATATGTCATTGAATCAGACGTTTCGGCCTCAAATATGGGCCCTCATCAGTGATTCATTTCTGAAATATGAGTAGAAAAAAACGTTGGTTCGTGGAAAGATATAATTCTGTAGTAAATAAATAATTTTTTGGAGATGTGAGTTAAGAAAAAAATATAACTCTTTAGAGGTTACAAATTATATAACAATTGTAAATTACGATAAGAACAAGATTTTTGCTTGTTTGAAACACTTTTGTAAAAAAAATTATTGTATTCTTTAACTAAAAAACATTCGTTGACTCAACACAATTAATAGAAGAAATTAATACACAATTATAAATTTGAAGGACAATAACGTAACCATATTATTCATAATAAAAGAAGTACGATGACATTTCTAAAAACGCATTTATAGAAATTATAGCTTATTAGAGATTATAGCTCCAATAACACTTACATATAAATATGTGTTTATATAGATTCAATAACACTTACGTATAAATATGTAAGTGTTATTGAAGCTAAAATTAGATTTTGTAACTCGTGGACGAGAAAGAAAAAAACTTTTCTATATACTTAATATTTGGTAAGTATGACATTGTTACGTCACTGCAATTCATTTTTATAATTGCGTATTAATTTCTTTTATTAATTGTGTTAAATCAACGAATGTTTTTTAGTCAAAGAATATGTTTACAAAGTTAATTAATATTTTTAGTTAAAGAATATTTTTACTAAGTCAATTAATATTTTTAGTCAAAGAATGTTTTTACAAAAGTGTTTCAAACAAGGAAAAAATCTTGTTCTTATCGTAATTTACAATTGTTTTACAATTTTTAATCTCTAAAGAGTTATATTTTTTTTCTTAATTCACATATATCCAAAAAATTATTTATTTACTACAAAATTATATCTTTCCACGAACCAACAATATTTTTTTGTACTCATATTTCAGAAATAAATCACTGATGAGGGCCCATATTCGAGGTCGAAATGTCTGATTCAATAACATATTGATGTCATTTTTTGTGACCCTGAAGTCAATTTTATCATCAACATCTAAATATTATTTTAACTGAGGGTCGATACAACTCCTTTTTTTAAACATTTTAAATAATATTATAAATATTATAATTATATTATTATATTATATATAAAATATAAAATATTTAACTAATAACTAATAACTATTTAACTAATATTTAAATCCATAATAAAACAACGAACTGTGTTGTTTGGAGGCATTGTGGCTCAGATACGTTGGTATTTAGATTTTATTCTAAGACCGAGTAGCCACGATGTTGACTAGGAATTTACACTTCTCAAAGAGTTATCCTAGGCAAAGACTAATTATATAATCTTTGCAAAAAAGAACTCGGACATGAACTGTAAATTGCCTAACCTTGACTTTCCGGCTCTTTAGACACAGAGGCATATCCTAATTTAAGATATAAATAAACTTAGAAATAAATCAAATAATATTTTGCTAGGCAACGTCCTCAAGATGTCATAAGTTTCTAAAAGAATTTCAGACACATTGAAATAATGGAGAAAATTTGGAAAAAACGATAATCAATAAATGAGTAAATGAACAAAACATGCTCGAGTTGAAAATCCCGCAAATCCAATTGAAGACATGAGAATGACAACTTGGTAAAGACCACTTGAAGTTGGCCTCTAAATTCGGTTATTTTAACTATTACGTGGGGAGCAACTTCAAATGGTCTTTAACGAATTGACATTCTCATGTCTTTAATTGAATTAATGTCTCAATATTTAACGAAATGCTGTCTTAATGTCTTAACTTATTGATAAAAATTAAAGTCAAAATGCGATATCATAATCAGGCTCTCAAATAACTACATTTATAAAAAAAAGTTTATTGACTCGATCCTGTGAAATGAAATGAAATGAAAAAAAAATCAATGAAATTAAACTAGATTTATACACTTTGGTTTCAGTGAAGACATATGTCGCCCATTAATTATTCACCTTACAGCTCAAGCCACCTTTTTAGTGCCAAAATATTGTGCAAAATAATTAAAATTTTCTTGACCAATAATTAATCACTTTTAGAAGCGTTGAACGAATAGTATAAACTTTGAAATGGTTAAATTAAATTCCAAAGATAATAATTCTTCAAATAATAAATTTTGTTTACTTAAAAGGTGAAAATAAAAAAACTTATAAAAATAAAAATTAGAGGAGTGCAGATTGTCAGATCGAATTTTCAATGCAAATTGGTACTTTTTTGGCCACGCTTAAAACATTGAGTTTTTCTCAATTGAGTTTAACTCAAGAAGAAATCTAAGAAACTCAAATCACTTCGAATGTAGGCTATTTTTTACCGAAATAATTCAATTAGTTTCGAAATGAAAGCCATCTGAAATAACGATCGAATTTCTAAAATTCGATTAAATCGAAATTCGATCCGTTAAATCGAAAATTCGATCGAATTTTAGAAATTATTAGAAATTTTAGAAATCCGATTAAACCGAAAATTCGATCGAATTTTAGAAATTCGATCCTTGTTTTAAACGGATATCATTTCAAAACTAACTTTATTTTCGAGAAATCCTACATTCGAAGAGAACTTAGAATTGGAAATCTTATTGAAATCTTATTGAACTAAACTCAATTTCGAAAAATTAAAACTTTTAAGCATGGCCAAAAAGGTATCAATTTGCCTAGAAAATTCGATCTGACGAAATGCACACCTCTAATAAAAATAAGTTATCATAATTCGAAGTTACGGTATGAAAAAAAAGATTTCCTGGCTTGAAACGAATCAATTGATTTATAATATTATATATTATATAATATTAAGAAAACATGATGGTTTGTTCGTTTATTTCTCATTGCTGATATCTGATTTGAAGAAGAGGATAATCTAAAACGCGATATGGGGATGAAATCCGCCCCTGAGGAAGCATGCACCATACACTACCTCAGGAGTCGGTAGGATGAGGAGGATGAGGCCTTCCTCGGCAGAAGAGGTACCGCTATCACCCTCTGACCTCTCGAAGTAAGCGAACCAGGCCTCCCTTCCAACTCTCGTATCGGTAATTTTGCGTTCGATACCGGCTTCCTGGTGGCTACCCAGATCTAGATCATCGAAAATCCATCGAATCTCTTTCACCGTGGCCACTCTTCCTCGTCTGAGAAAGCATGGGGTCGAACTCTTATACGTAAGAAGGTTACCGGTGTATCGTTTGAGAAATCGAAATCGACCTGCACCGATCGTGATCCTTTTACAGTCGATTCGTGTATCTCGCGTGAAAGAAGAAACGTCCTAGTAATTAATCGTCTCTTGTTTACAAATATTAATGCTTTCCAAATTTAAAACAAAAATAACTTAAAAATTACAAAATTTGGAAACAGACTTTATGGAAAAGTCCATAAGAATCTTGAGGATACCAGAAATTTTTTGAACAGTCTAGAATTTTAGTAGGTATTATTTGTGTCGACCAGATGGGTAGTTAATAAGAAGTGTAGAAGTTTTTCTGACTAGTGGTCAAAATTTATTAGATTAAATGATTGAAAGGTCCTTCAAGACATATTCTGATTTTTCGACTACACTTCGGTAGTCCTTTTCAAAACAAAAATGGTAGTAAACATAACTTGAGAAATACTTCTAAACTTCTTATTAATCTAGAATTTTGTGAAGAATTTCAGGGCGATTGCCAAAAAGTTGACCATTTTAAGATCCTATCATTTTTCACATATCCTGGGATTAATTGATTTTTTCTAAATACATCTGAGCAAAGTACTCACATCAGGGCACAATTTAGGAAAGTTTCAAAATTTTAGACGACTTCGTTTAGAAATTATAAATAAAACTGTTTGAAAAATGTCAGGTTACGCGATGTCCCAAACTACAAATAGAAAATTGCTAAATTATATTAAAAATATCTTTTCTTAATAATTTGGGCTTATGAAAATCGACTGAAATTAGTTGAGAAAGATAATTCTGGAGTGATAAGTTGAATATTTTACTGTTAGAGATGCGAAAAATCGTTCTAAAGTCTGTCTCCAAATTTTGTGTTATTTTCTATTTTAAGATAAAACTCGAAGATCGTGATTCAAACTATTCAAAATACGACATAGATTTGTTAATTTTAGGCTAAAAAAAATTTTCATACAGTTGAAAATCAATTTTTCATCAGTATTTCCAAATAACAGTCAATTATAATCACTATTTTTGTTGTATGTTTCCAAATAACAGTCAATTATAATCACTATTTTTGTTGTATGTTTCCATGACTGGTGCTTCACTACTTAATCACTATTTTTGCACAATATGTTTTACAAAATGTCATATTTATCGAACTATTAATTCAAAATTTTATTAAACGAGAAGGTATATTGAAGATGTGTAGTCAATATCAAATAAATCGTGCAATCACAGATGTTTTCCATATTTTTTCCAGTTTTCTTTTGTACGTGTTTCCGTGTTGCCCCCCGGTTATTTAAAGCCAAGAAATAAAAAAATCGTACTACGCGTTTTTGAGAAAAAATGTTTTTTCGTTTTTGACAATTAAAAATCTCATTTTTCTCGAAAACGATGCAACATATGAATAGTAGTTCATAGTTGAAAATTGTTTCCCTTCCTAAGATCTATAAAATTGTAGCTTTACCAGATGTTTATCTTGTGTCTTTTAACAAATTTTTCCAAAAAATTGGAAAAAATTATAAAAATTGACAAATGTAGCATTTAGTTTGATGGACTAAATAGTTTTAGTTACTAAACATTTTAGTTTTAAAAACGTTTGTTTTTACTTAAGTAGCAATGTGAAGAACATGTTATATGAGATTATTAAGTTTCCTAAGCTTCAAAGTAAAGAAAAATGGGTTTTTATCTCTAAAATTGAAGAAATATCATTATTAACAATTAAAAATCTCATTTTTCGCGTAAACTAAGCAAAATATAAATAGTAGGTCATAGTTTAAAATTTTTTCCATTCCTGAAGTCTACAAAATTGCACCCTCGCCAGATGTATATCTTGTCCATTTTAACAAAAATTTTCAAAAAAAAAATATATAAAATATCTATAGAAGCGACTAAAATAGCATTTAGTTTAACGAACTTCAAAATTTTATATTTAAAATCGTTTGTTTTTAGTTCAGAAACAATGTGCAAAACATGCTTCATGAGATTATTAAGGTTTCTGAGCTTCAAAGTGAAGAAAAATTGATTTTTATCTCAAAAGTTGAAGAAATATTATTTTTAACGACTGAAAATTTTATTTTTCTCGAAAACGACGCAAAGTATTAATAGCAGTTTATAGTTCAAACTTGTTCCCCTTCCTGAAATCTATAAAATTATACCATTACCCTTATAGAAAAAAAATAGAAAAATCTTTTTCTTGAAAACCCTTCAAAGCATGTTTAATCTCTAGAAATTCTTTAAAATTTATTAAAAATCTACCAAAAGCTATTAAAATCCCAAAAAATTCTATGAAATCTCTTGAAGTCTTTTAAAATTCCTTAAAATTCCTGGAAATTTCAAGAGGCTGCAATAGATTTCAAAAGATTTTAAAGGATTTTCAAGTATTTTAAAACATTTCAAAAGGTTCCAAAGATTTTAAAGAATTTCAAAAGATTTCAAAAAGATTTTTAAAGGATTTTAAGAAACTTCGAGAGAATTCAAAAGATTTTTAAAGCATTTCAAGAAATTTCAAAACTATTCCAAACAGATTTTAAAGAATTTCAAAAGATTTCTAGAAATTTTAAGCTTCTTAAAAGATTTTAAAAGAATTTTAGAGATTTTAAGCGTCATCAAGGGTTTTTAAAGATTTTAAGTGATTTCAAAAGATTTTAAGTGATCTCAAAATATTTTAAAAGATTCCAAAAGATTTATAGAAATTTTGAGGAATTACAAAAGGTATCAAGAGATTTGAAAAGATTTCAAGAGATTAAAGTGATTTCAAAAGATTTCAAATTATTTCAAGATTTCACCTGATTTCAAAAGTGAACAACTACTCGATGAAATCCCTTAAAACTTTTTTAAATCTCTTGAAATCCTTTAAAATTGCTCAAAATCCAATGTAATCTCTTGAAATTCCTTAAAAGCCCATGAAATCTCGTAAAATATCTTGTAATTCTTAAAACATAGTTGAAAAACCTTGAAATCCCTTCAAGTTTTTAAAAATCTTTTAAAATGCATTGAAATTCCTGAAAATTCCAAGAAATCTTTACAAATTTCTTAGAAACCAAACTAATCTCTTGAAACGCCTTGAAATACCTTAAAATCCCATAGAATTTCGTGAAATTCGTTAAAAATCTTGAAATCCCTTCAAATTCCTAAACAATATATCTAAAATCTAGTGAAACTCCTAAAAAGTGCAAAATATCTTTTGAAATCTTTTAAAAATCCTAAAAATTCCAAGAAATTGGTTGAAATCCATTGAAATATTTTTAATCCCTTTGAGCTTTCTTAATTTTTTTTAATTCTCTAAAATCCTTTAAACTCCATTGCCATTTCATAAAATTCCTTGAAATTCTTGAAAAATCAATGAAAACTTTTGAAATCCCTACATATCCCGCGCAATTGTTTAAAACCTTTGAAATCAGCGTGTAATTCAATATTTTTCCGCATATATTTCGCAAAACTTTCAGTGTTTCATATCAAAATTTCAACATTTTCATCGACATAAAATCTTATGAAAGATCTTTGACTTTTACAGTTTTTTTTAATTTCATGACTTTCCCTGACTTTTCCATGATTTTCAGGTTTTCCCTGACTTACGGCCTCCCTGTCAAAAGATTCTGGAAGAGTTTAGAAGATTTTATGGATACGTTGCAGATTTTGGAGAATACTGCAAGACTCTGGAAGAAAGTGGAAGTCCCCAGAAGATTCTAGAATACTCTGGAAAATCTAGAACATCCTTGAAGAGTCAAAAGAATTTTGAGGGAATTCAGAAGACTCTCAATGAATCTGGAAAAATTTGGAAGACTATAAAATATGATAGAAGATTCTGAAAAAGTTTAGAAGATTCTATGAAGAATTCTAGAATGTTCTGAAGGATCCGGAAGATTCCACAAGATTTTAAAAAAGTCTAGAAAATTCTGGAAGCTTCGGACGACTGCTAGACTTTGCAAATATAAATATCACCATAATTGTAATTATTACCATAAGTAATTATTTCATATTTTCTGAATGATCCCAAAGCTAAGAAGCAACCTTATCGAAGTATTTTTAATTATTAATTAAGTTGGGAACGTATGAGAATAAGAGAAAATCGAACAGAATCATACAAAAGATGATAGGTTGTGCAAAGAGAGGCCTGGATTGTAAGTATTTAATAAGGTAAAAATACATGTTGATATCAGAAACGCAATAGTTTGCTCCGACGAATCGCAATTCCTTCCTCTGGTCGAAAGTTCATGGGGTCGCGTTTCGACAGACCATTGTTAGTTTCTGTCCCGACTTCTCTTCGGCCCAGTTTCGACTGGAACCGAGATTATGCCATATTACTCGTTTGCACGTTCTTCCAAGCTTTCTCAATTAAACAACGACCTGCAGTCGATGCAAGACGTCACGAGCAACCGAATTTTTATAAGAATTTTATCTGTACTCTTTAAGAAGATCAATAAACGTGAGCGAGAAAGTTTGGTAGGATCAACACTTAAGCTAATTCTGTAATAAGGTCCACAAGTTATTGTTAATTTCAGAAGAAAGAGGATCGTGAGAAAGACCTTTACTCAAGGCCTGAGCTGAAGTAACTGATGTCATTCAAAATCAGTAAAATAAAGTAACTTAAATCCGAAAGACTCTTTTAAAAAATTAAGTAACTTAAATTCGAAAGACTTTTAAAAAATAAAGTAACTTAAATTCGAAAGACTTTTAAAAAAAGTAACTTAAATTCGAAAGACTTTTAAACAAGTAACTTAAATTCGAAAGACTTTTTTTTAAAAAGTAACTTAAATTCGAAAGACTTTTTTTTAAAAAGTAACTTAAATTCGAAACACTTTTTAAAAAAAGTAACTTAAATTCGAAAGACTTTTTTTTAAAAAGTAACTTAAATTCGGAAGACTTTTTTTAAAAAAGTAACTTAAATTCGAAAGACTTTTAAAAAATAAAGTAACTTAAATTCGAAAGACTCTTTTAAAAATAATTAAATTAAGTTCGAAAGACTCTTTTAAAAAATAACTGTTACGGATTGATCCAAAATATTCCTTGACACTCTTTATCAGTTCTTTGTTTTGTTTCTTACAAATAATTTCACTTATTCAGGATCATCAATTTAAATATGTATTTTTCATTATAATGGAAGGTTGCAAGCTATAAAAAAATCACGTATGTGCACTTTTATTCCCTTCAATTTTTATTCTCAAAAGTCAAAAGAATAGCCTCGTATTTTTAATTCGAAATTGGTCCATTTTGAAGCAAATTTTCCATGTCTGATTTTAAAAAGATGAATATATTTAAAATGCATCCCATTTCCATGAAAAAAGGCAAACGTGATGATTTCGAAATTGTGGTTATTTGAGGCCACTGAACCGTTTGCATCTATCACGATCTGGACTAAAGACTAAACAGAAGAAGGGTCTATATCACGAAACCCCTCGGGCTCAAGAAGCCAGGAATATTCTTAGGAAATCTTCAGTGGCCTCGCCGGTAGCAAAAGGCCAGAAAATCGACTGGAATTCGCCGCATTAGGGGCAGTCCAGTGGAACGCCGACGAGTGCAACACAAAAGTTTCGCTCGAAAGACGGCGAATTTAAAGACGGGAAACCGTTCGCGAAAGAGAATTATTCAAATTGCAACCGATACGATGAGAGAGCGAGAGAGTACTCGGCGAGAGTTCTGCAGTCTGCACCGCGTATTATAGGTAAATGTACGTAACATGTCTAACTTGTAACCTACAACCGACCACCTACAAGCGATATAACCGACGTAAGGAATAATGTCGTGGGATCCACTTGCGCACGATCAAGGTTTCTCCTTAGCATTTTATAATCAGGGCAGATGAGGGAGAAAATCAACAAGGGGAAATGAGGAGATGCTCGTGCCATGAGCGAAGACAATTATTAGGGTCAGGACTCGGCGAGAGAGATTTCTAGAATGCACACACGACTCCACGCGTACGAGTACATAAATCTAGAAAGGTCATTCGTGAATCAAAATCTACCTGGATTTCATGAAAATGATGAATAATGAATCTGTAATAAATTTGAAGGATATACTCTCTAACTCTGAATCAGTTAAAATTTGACTGATTCAATCAATAAAACCGAGTTTAACTGTAAGATTAGTTATTTTTCGGTGTTTGACTGATGGAATAGTTGAACTTGATGGCAACTGGTTGAACCTACTGATTGAATTAGTAATGCAAAATGACTAATTTTTTTCAGTTATTATTTCTGCATTACTGATTGTTCAGTCAATTGTCGAACATAACCTCTATTTGTTGATAACTCGTGCATGACATCATATTTTCTATAATATATACGTAAATTCAACTGTCAGAACAAGCATGTTCGTGTTCAAGCATAACAAACAATTACATAGTAATTTATTTAAACATTTGTAACAAATGTTATAGTGGATAATATGGTGTTAAGTGAATTCTTATGAATTATATGGGAAAAAGTTCTTAAATGTAGGTAAGTGATAGTTCTTAATAGAAGATACTAATAATTATTACTAATAGCTTAATTTTTATGTAAATAAAGAAGTAGATTCAGAAGTTATTTTTGGAAATAATGGAAATGGAAAATAATATAAAAATCAATATTTGTAAATCCCGCTGAATATCAGAAGAGGTGGAGCCACGTAGTGAGCAATTTGTGTACCCGCAGAAAAATGTGGAGGGAAATTATTGAAGAAAGCTTTTTTACTCGCCATAACCTCGTTACATAGATCTGCGTATTTTTAGGCGTTTTCAGCTTAGCAAATATTTTACGATCTTATTTAAGGTAAGCTAGTGTAAGTTTGCGGGTAACTCTATTTGATTTTTTGTCATAAATGTTATCTCAAACAATTTTGTTCTGAAATTGAAGCAAATATCATTTTATTCTGATAGAGTGCAACCTAAGCTTTATAATCTAACATTTTAGTATCTTGAAGTAATGATTTTAAAAAGATAAGACGCATAATCTACTATAATTTTTATTTTGATGCTTTGGAATTCTTTTTTAATCACTCATAATCTCAAAACAAAAAATTAATGATGATTTTTCACTTGCAGGTGACTGATGCTAATTACTAAAGTTACCATGTTTTTGTTGATTTTTTACAAATTATAAAATTACACTAATTACTTAATTCTGAAAATGTATTCACGATTTTATTGATTCTCCTAACTGTAGATCTGAGCTATTAGTTTTGAAACTTTTTGAAGTCAGGAGATTCATGAAAATTTCAGAGTCAGGAATTTTGTAAACTTGATTAAAAGTAAACAGCTGAAGCCTCTGCAGAAAGAACGTTGTATCAACACTAGGGTGGTCCAATTTTTTTTTTTAATTTTCATGCTCTCACCTCCCAAATATGTTCGAATCCACAAAAAAATAAATGCGATTTTTTTAAAATGATATTTAGGGGTTCCGCAAGACCCACGAAGTTTAACACGTATTTCCCATAAGAAAAAAAGACGTTTTTGTAAATTTTATTCGGAATCGTCAATATTAGGTGAATCGAGTTGAAACTGATCTTTTCTCTTCACAATTAGCCATAGAATACCAATCAATAATTACTTTTCAAATATCGCCCCCATAAGTTGGTTTTATAAGGTCCCAAAAAAACCCCATAAGTGAAAAATTGGGTTTTGCGAGTTTTTATAGCTAATTATGATTTTCTTGATGTTTTTCTTAGTACAAATTGTTTATAATACATAAAATATTAATTTTTACTGACAATTAGATGTTTACATAAATTTTTTAAACAATTTATTATTGTTTATAGCAATTTTCTCTTAGAATAGAGTTAGAAAGTTGCGTTTTTTTCCGAATTTTTCAACTTTTCAGTTACAGCGAGGCAATAATCAATTAAAGTTAACAGAAATCATTGTTTTAACAATTTATTATTAATTATAACAATATTGCCTTAGAATAATGCTAGAAACTTGCGGTTTTTTCTAAAATTTTCAACTTTTTGTCCATTTTTCACTTAGACTGAAGTAATAATTAATGCAACTTAGTGAGAATAATTGTTTAGACAAATTATTGTTCATAAATATCTTCTCCTATATTAATGCTAGATAGTTGCGGTTTTTTCCTGAAATTTGTAACTTTTTGTCCACTTTTTACTTAATGATTTAATAATTAATGCAAGTTATTAAACACAATTTCTTAAACAATTTATTATTATTTATAACAATATTCTCTTAGAATAATGATAGAAAGTTGCGATATTTTCCAAAATTTTCCACCTTTTGTCCAATTTTTTATTAGAGTGGGGTAATAATTATTTCAAGTTAACAAATACAATTTTTTAAACAATTTATTATTATTTTTAATAATATTTTCTTTGAATAATGCTAGAAAGTTGCGGTTTTTTCTGAAATATTCAACTTTTTGTCCATTTTTCACTTAGAGTGAGGTAATAATTAATGCAATTTAATAAAAATATTTGTTTAAATAAATAGAATTCTATTTTTTTCAAAGTGAAGTATTTTACTTCTTTGCTAATGTTTTTAAAATATTAATTTAAACAAAAAAGCTAGCTTACATTAGAGATAAAAACAAAGGATGGAATAATTAGGAGTAGGTGGGAGGTGTGAGTCTGTAAATGACTTGTAAAAATTTTGTTTTGAATATTTGAGAAAAAACCGAAAATTTCTAACATCACTATAGGGGAAGATAGTTAAAAACAATAATTTATTTAAACAAATTTTTGTAAAATTGAATTAATTATTAACTCATTCTAAGCGAAAAGTGTACAAAAAGTTGAATATTTCAGAAAAAACCGGAACTTTCTAGCATTATTATTCTAGCATTCTCAAAAAGAATATTATTAAAAAGAATAATAAATTGTTTAAACAATTATCTTTGTTAATGTGAAATAATTATTACCTCACTCTAATTGAAAAGTGGACAAAAGGTGGAAAATGTTAGAAAAAACCGCAACTTTCTAGCATTATTCTAAGAGAATATTGTTATAAATAATAATAAATTGTTTAAACAATTGTGTTTATTAACTTGCATTAATTATTACCTCACTAAGTGAAAAGTGGACAAAAATATAAAAATTTCAGGAAAAACCGCAACTATCTAGCATTAATATAGGAGAAGATAGTTATAAACAATAATTTGTTTAAACAATTATGTTTGCTAAATTTCATTAATTATTACCTCGCTCTAAGTGAAAAGTGGACAAAAAGTTGAAAATTTCAGAAAAACCCGCAACTTTCGAGCATTAATCTAAGACAATATTGTTATAAATAATAATAAATTGTTTAAACCATTATTCCTGTTAACTTTAATTGATTATTGCCTCGCTCTAACTGAAATGTTGAAAAATGCGGAAAAAACAGCGACTTTCTAGCTCTATTCTAAGAGAAGATTGCTATAAACAATAATAAATTGTTTTTAAAAATTATGTAAACATCAAATTATCAGTAGAAAGTAATATTTTATGTATTAGAAACAATTTTTACTAAGAAAAACTGCAAAAAAATAATAATTAGCGCCAAAAACTCGCAAAACTCAATTTTTCCCTTATAGTGTGTTTTTGGGACCCTATAAAACAGACTTATGGGGGAGATATTTGAAAAGTAATTTTTTATTCGTATTCTATGGCTAATTGTGAATAGAAATGTTGAGTTTCAACTCGATTTACCTAATATTGACAATTCTGAATAAAATTTATAAAAACGTCTTTTTTTCTTATGGGAAACACGTGTTAAACTTTATGGGGCTTGCGGAACCTCTGAATATTATTTTTTTGAAAAAAAGGCATTAATTTTTTTGTTGATTCGAACAAATTTGGGGGGGGGGGTGAAATCATGAAAATTCGAAAAGAAAAATTTTTACCACCCTAATGAACATAGATTCCAATAAAAGCAATTTTGGTTCATAGAACGTTCTTTTGGCGGATGCTACAATTGAAGAGCGAAACAATTAAAATGCCTTTAAAATCTGAAAGTTAAAAAGAAATTAAATTTATTTTTAAAAAGCACAACATTTCGTTTGAAATTAACTTCTTTTGCAAGTGTGAGTTTTTCGATTCTTTTTAAATTTGAAAGCTTCTCAGTAACTCAAGTTTTAATCACTCCACGATGATTCCATATGGAATTCGCATGGAATGGTTTCAACAGAATTTTTTCACTTCAAGATTTTGTCCCGAATATCCATAAGAAGCTTCTTAAATTCCATTAAATTCGTGCGAGACTTAATAACAAATATCCATAGAATATTATAATGAAGTATCAACTATCAAGTGAACTTCCATCAAGTTTCAATCCAATAGAATGGAATCCTGCGGTATCTTTACGGAACAATACTCTTGTTGTCGACCTGAATTCGCACATCATCTTATGCATAAAGATTTTGGATCAAGCGTATCAATAAACTTGGACTGAATCCTTTTGTAAATTTTTTGGTACGAGTCACTGGGAACTTTTCTGACCGGATTTCCCAGCATCTGTAGCAAATCAATTAAAATGTCTGTTTCGGTAATTGGCCAGAGGAATTTGCCATTAGACCTATTCCCAAGGCAAAACAGAAAAAGAATCGCCATTCGTCGAATTGGACAGATTCACCCACGAAATAAAACAGTTTCGTACAGATGAAAGGAGGACGAGGAAGAGGTCAGGGGATGGCAAGAAGTAGAAATAAATAAAAGTCCCTAGCTGTGGACACCGAATGAAATAAAGGGTCAGGTTTTCTAAGACCAGCGATAATGCGTTATGGGCATTACGGTCTTTGTTCCATCGGTCGCGGCGAGACCCGAAACGAAAGTCACAGTCGTACGAGAGGACGGATCGGTTCGTTTTAATCGCTAATCACCAATTAACCGAGAGTCCTCGCGTCCGAAACCCCCAGAAGCATTTTAACGAGCCGCCGTGTCGCCTGCCTCGGAATTTTACTTGGGTATCCTCGCTTCCTCCCTTCAGATCCTCTCCTTACTCCTTTTCACAAGATCCTCCCTTTCATTCTCTTATGTACTGACCAGTGATGTAACTAGGAAACGTAGGGGGGAGGGGGGAAATTTACTGCTAACTCGGTGCTCACTTTCGTCATTATGTCAGATTTAATTGTCTCTCCAGTCTGCACTTGAACGGATGTAACTGCTAAGTGCAAAAAGTGCATCGAGATTGCGTGTACAACATTGAATACAGAACTTATATTCTGGTTATAATGAAGAAAATATTTTGTCGAAAGTAATTATTTCATCTTAAAAGTCCTTTGGGATTTTTTGTATTCCTTTAATATTTTTTTAAAATTCTCGTTGAGAAATGGAAGTTGCAAGTCTTACTAACACAAAGAATTCATTCTAGTACCGGAGTATTTCTGGTGTATCCATAATCTGTAAGCCTGTCATGATTTTCTCCTGTCTTCAAGTTCTTATGGCCTTTATATTCTGATGTGAGATTCACTACTCATCTAAATAGCATCAGGGAATACTCATACCTTCTCAAAACCATTAATTAAGAAAGCAAGAAATATTTAAAAATGCAACCAATTTAAAATTGAAATAAAGCAAAATATCAAATCAGCACAGTGACAAAGGGGGAGAAGATTAAATGGGCATCAATTTTTTATATAGTAAAAGAAAGATGTCCATTTAAAATAGTTCCCCTCTTCTTTAAACTAAAAAACATAGTTTAAAAACTATATTTTTCAGAGGGCTCTTCGGCATATCGCCAATCTTCTTTCTTGCCTAACACCGAAACCAATTGTTGTGCTCGAGTTCACCTATTATTTTGGCTCGAGCACGAATTTTCAACGATTCGCATTAAATCTTTAAATAACTTAGTAAATTGATAAAATGATCAGGTGAACTGTGAGTCAAAAGGATAGTTTTTACCATTAACGAATGAACACTCGATAATAATATCAATATAATCCAGGGTAAAATATCTACATCAATTTTCCTCTAAATATTAGCATTTCTGTTGATATGTGAATAGTTCTTTTCATGTGGGGATTGCAACAAAAGGTACGCAACCAATTCTTCAATTTCTGCTATACAGAACTTTTTTATACATTAGTAGAATGGTAATTAATCAGGGTGGCCACTGGACCGGGAAATCGGGAAATGACCGGGAATTTTTTGTGACCTGAAAAAACCGGGAAATGACCGAAAAATATTTTACCCTGGTCCTAACTAAATTTAAAAATTATAAACATTCACACCAGGTAATATGATACCTACCTGCCCAGCTATATCTAAAAATTAACAAAAATTTTTCTCACCAACACTCCACGGTTCTCTCACTTTCTGTCCAGGTGCAAAAAAACCTACACTAGGGATTACATCCCGGGACGTATTCGCCACCCTGGACATGGTAGATATTTTTTAAAATAGCTTTTAATTTATTCAAATTCAAATAATTCTGGCGTGCTATTCACGTTATTCATTTGTAGATCATGTTGAGTTGAAAATAAAAACATCCTACAATGCTAAGATTAGTTTCTCTAACGATCTAACAGTTATAAACAGTTAAGAAAATTAAATGAAGATTGATTAAAATCGCGGAAGATTTGAACTTTAAATATTGTACTTCAAGGAAATGTTTAGATGTAAGGTCATAACAAAGTTTCTCAAAAATTGAAGGTAGTTTTAAGAGAAACCGATGGGTTAATCACTCATAATCTTGATAAATACCTGAATTCAGTGACTTTAAAAAAATTGTAATTTATTTTAAAAACTGATGAGATATAGTAACCAGAAATGTAAGTTCAAGTCATCAGGCACTACAACATGATTTGCCAATTCACATGCAATCATTAATCACCATTCTTCTGATGTGTAAAAAATGTACCGCATATAAATTCGCCAATTCACAATTAGCTACACAAACATTAATTACATAGACCGACAAAAATTAACTTTTTTTTGTACCCAAAGACTAGATTAGGCGTTCCCGAAGGATTTTGATCTCCTAAAAACGAATCCGTTGTCCAAATTTTTCCTTTACGTGTCAGAATTTTGAGATATCCTAACCTAAAAGTGAAAAAATGGCTATTTTCAGCAATATTTGAAACAATATAACACGAGTAGCGAACTTGGTTTTGTACAAGACTTGAATTTTGCAAATCTTAGGTCAAATTTAGATTCAGCAAACTTAAAAACCTTTAGACACCAAACTCTTTATCAATCGAATAACACAATTTTATTCGCTTTCTTCGGTTTTTTGCTAGTTTTTCAGTGTGAAACTGAAATAGTTAAAGTGCCATATCTCGGGGGGAAAAATTGGTTCGGGATGATCCAAAATGGAAATAAAAGGTAAAAAGTAGTACTAAACTATGGCGTAAGCAGTTTTGAGAAAAAATCGCTGCTCGTGTTATATTATTTCAAATATGGCTGAAAATGGCCATTTTTCACTTTAAGGTTAGGATATTTCGTAATCCTAACGTATAGGAAAAATTTGGACAATGGATTCGTTTTTAGGACATCAAAATCCTTCGAGATCACCTAGTCCGATCTATGGGCACAAATTTTGTCGGCCTGTGTTACCATTTTACTAATGTTTAAAAAATGTCTGTATGGCAGAAATTGAAGAATTGGCTGCGTACCTTTTGTTGCAATGCCTAGATGAAAAGAACTATTACCATGTCAACAGAAATGTTAATATTTAGAGAAAAATTGATGTACACCTGAAATTAGTAATGCTCAACCTCTCAATAGTAACTTTATTAGTAAAAACTTCAAATTTTGATGTTTCATAAAAAATATGATTAGCTTCTGAAATAATAAACTTACTTCAAAGATCTTGAACTCATTTTAAACTTAAATAATTCCCATAGAATATTGCTAATATATTGAAAATATTTTACAAATTTTTCTTGTCACGAGTTCAACTTGAAAAAAAATATTCCGGGAATTCAAACATTTATTGAAAATTTTCACGAATAGCTGATTGAAAATTTTACGATTTTTAAAAACAAAATGAAAATTTTCACACCAACTTTTCTATTTAGTATATGTCGTGCAAAGCTTCGATAAAAAATTTATATTTCGCCAATTATATTCAAAAAATTTATATTTCACTACATTGTTATTAAGATATAAAGGATTGCAATCAGAATAAGTTTTAGTGTCTCAAACATGGATCCATTGAAGAAAAGCGAAAAATATTCACAATTTCTTCACTTCTTCACCCGTAAAGTGATGGGATTCGAACCCGAACAGCGTGACTACTTCGTAACAATCATGAACTGGAACATAGTCCAAGTACGTTGCCATATGTGCCAGGCTGTCTTCGGAAGCTTAATATTTCTACTTAGCTTACAAAGAAAAATTTCATGAAAACATTTGTACACTCAAAAATAATAAAAGGCCGATTTTGAAATTACATGAAATTATTGCTGGTTAAAAAATACTGTTAAATGACTTCCAACTTTAAATACAGTTTTGTACACTTTCATTGCATTGAACAACCACCCGCATACTATAATCTTTAATCTCCTCCATCTCAAAAGAAAATATATACTTATTCAAATTAAAAGTCCAAAATTGTAAAAGTGCAAAGCAAATCAGTACCCTTAATATTTACGCATATTCGCTTGAGCCACATTTGTGTCTGTGAATACCCGAGCTCCCGTACCAATTAGTGCATACTTCAGCTCGGTGTTGGGACTCAGAACGGGCCCACAAAGATAGAGAAAGGGAAAAGGAGAGAGGAAGAGAGATGAGCACAGATTGCCAGAATCGGCCGTCCGATCCAACCGCTTCAAGGTGACCGGTTTAGCATATACGAGATTTCAAAATTAACACCCTTTTACTCGCTTTGCATCACAACCGGGATATATGAAGAACCACATATTTTATATCACACACGGTTTCGATAACGGTGCCAGATGATGATCGGTAATTTGCAACATGGTTCATGGGAGTCTAAACTCCAAAAAATCTTCGTAAAAGAATCATAAGTACACTGGAAGAATATATGAAGATTTTCAGAATCCAGGTGACACGAAAAAAAATTTAAGAGATTCTAGAGGATTTAAGAAGGCACTGAAAGAATCTGGAAGAGTCTAGGAGACACTGGAATTTTCCTGAAGAGTTCAACAGATTTTCGAGCATTCCAAGAAATTTTGAAACCGTGAATTGAATTCTATGTACAAAATTCTGGAAATTTTTAGAAGATTCTGGAAAGAAATAGACACCAATTTTTCCAGAAAGTGGGAATTAGGCATTTTTGCAATCGTTTTTGGTTTTTTCTAACTGATATTTTTAATTGGTCCTGCGACCCGGTAAACATTTTTTCGTAACAAGGAGACACTTATCAAACATCCGGAGCAAAGAAAAGTGGAAATTTTTAATTATTGGGAAAGCCCTGATTTATTTCGTGTGCCACTTTTTCCAGTGGCACTGGAATACAAAATTCCAGTGGAATTTGGTGTTTTTACAACCGTTGTTGCTTTTTTCTAAGTTTACTGATATTTTTAATTGATCCTGTGGCCCAGTAAACGCTTTTTGTAACAAGGAGACTCTGAGCAAACATCCTCCGCAAAGAAAAAGGGTAAATTTTAATTACTGAGGAAGCACCGACTTTATTTCATTAGCCACTTTTTCCAAAAAGTGGAAATTTGGCATTTTGGCAACCGTGTTCGCTTTTTTCTTTCTTAATTGATCCTGCGGTCCGATAAACGTTTTTTTTTTAACAAGGAGACTCTTATCAAACATCCGAAGCAAAGAAAAGTGACAATTTTTATTTATTGAGAAAGCTCTGATTTATTTCGTGGGACACTTTTTCTAGAAACTGGAAATTTTTCATTTTTGCAATCGTTGTTGCTTTTTCTTTAAGTTTGCTGGTATTTTTAATTTATTATTGCTAGTTAAAGTTTAATTATTCATTGCTATCATTTCAGAATCTTTTGTAACTTCTCTTCTATTTTCATAAAATGAATTAATTCTTAAATATTTGCTTTGTGAAAGTATTTTTAATGATAGCTTCAGTTAGTCTTGCTTCTATAGAAAGGATCTAATAAATTTTCGAGGAATTACCAATAACCTAGGTGTAGTTATGTCATCACAGAAAGCATGTTTCGAATAGAAGTTTAAGTTAAAAGCATTAGCTTGTCTTAAATTCTTCACTGTTTAAAAAAATGTTTTAGCTGCAATAAAAAATCTTTCCTAGAATATAATGAAAAGTGAATTCATGTTTCTGTGGTTAACATAAATTGTCGAGGGTGTCAGGATTTACTTTCGCGACTGAGAAAAATGGTCCTTTTCCCACGTTTTAAACTCTTGGGAACAAAAATGTCATGTTCAGAGAATAGTCACAATCTCTTTCAGGAAATATGTGAGATGCTTTCCAAGTTTTTCTCTTTTAAATTATTCTTAACTTGTAATTTAAAAAACGTCAAGTCTCTGAAATGTATCAAACTAAACTATTTTTATTCCTTTACAAAGATTCTTCAAATATTTTTTCTCAATCGAGAATTATACTTCTTTCAATAGTTATTCGAAATTCCTAAAATACCTACCTTTAAAAATGTAAATTTCCAATCTTGAAAGTTGATCTCTTATCAGATATCTATCTCGAAATTCACAACCAATTAGATAATCTTCAACCTTCAGACTACAAAACTCCAACCTCAAAAAATTTGGCTGTGCTTCAAAATTATACAAAATTATTTATCTAAATTTAAATTACTGAATGAAATTCGAAATCTAAAAAGGCAAAAAATTGAAAAAGTTTAATTTACCCCTGGGATGTCGTGCTTCGGAGGATACGAGGAACAACTCTATCTCATAGAATTAACCGTAGAAAAATTGAAACTCACTCAGGAAAAGATACAAGATTTTAGTGATTGTCCCTTGGTCGTAAAAATAAAGCTCATTGATTTTGCCACCTTCGAAATATCAAGACAAGACTTTTATTTCGTGAAGCCTAGTCCACGTGATAAAGATGGCACTCTGGAATTTTCCATGGGAAAATGCTGTCTTTTCATTAAACAACCGAGAGATCTAATGAGAATGATGCAGTCGTCACCTATGAAGATTGGAATCTTTTGTGCTGGTGACAGCTTCCCTATTGCTGAGACAGAAATCCCCTTATCTGGTTGCCTTTGCGATCAGGTAAATTTAACTTTCCTTTCTTTTCTATCTCAAATTTTTTTTTTCTGATTTATGAAACAAATTTACATTTTAAAAACTAGGGTTTATGACTAATTTACAAATTTTAATTTAAAGCATCAGATGCATTAGATAACTAAATAAATAATTATGTCTTCACTTCTTCAGTTCTACAGCAATGGGTAATATTGTTAACTTTTTTTGATCATTTATGTTTTTTAGAAAACACGCACTTGTTTTAAATTATTGCGAAAAAGTTAAAATATAATGTAATATAATTAATTAATTTGTCATTATTGATTCTTAAAACACGTAATTGTTTTCAATTATTGTGAAAAAGTTAAAATATAATGTAATATAATTAATTAATTTATCATTATTGATTTTTAAAAAAGAATTACTTTCTATTTTAATTTAAACAAAAATATAACAAAGGAAAATTAAATCATTAGGTAGCAATGGCTTCAAACGATCCCGATCATCTTCCAAAACCCTACATATTAAAAGGAGGATTCCATCTCGTGGATCCAGGAAAGAATCCTTCCGGAATTTTAAATATCAATCTTAGACTCAACTGTTTAGGAAAATCATTCACGACCCACTATCAACTACGCCCGAAAAGTTTTTTATTCAAAAGTGATCATGACAATAATGAATATTGTGTGAAACGAGTTTTGCCACCGGGAATATATGAAAATCAACAAAATTTTGATATTATGAAATGTGGTGATAATTTATTATCTAAGATTGAAGAAGAATGCTTGGAGGTAGAAAAACCTGAAGTGAAGAATGAAAAAGGGAAAGGCGACAAAAAGGAGGAAAAAGGCAAAAAAGGCAAAAAGAAAAAATAAATTATTCTGAACTTTCTTTTAAACTTAATCAATTGCACTTATCAGTATTAAAAAAAACTGAAAAAAGTTTTAGGCTTATAAAAATCGTTTACAACTTAATTTGTATCAGGTTAAGTATGTTTATTTTCGGCAAATAAAAATCCAGATATTACTGTTCAAGGTTTTTACTTTTTGTTGTATATTAATCTGCCTGAAATATATTTTACTTCTAGTTTTGTTTATAAAAAATGTAAAAATAATAATCATGTTGAATCTGGGTTCCTAAAATAAAGAAGAACTTGGAAAAAATTTAATCAACACTTTGTCGATGCTCTTTTGTCTAAATATAAATTAACGTAAGGACCTGTGACAGGTTCGATCTGTCACTCATTTGGGTGGTCCACATACAAGGACCCTTTCCAGGACACTAAATTAATGGCGTGACCCACGTGTATCGTCGTAAAATTAATGATGTGCTTAAAATTCGCCGCCAAATTCCAATGTAATCACCATTAAAAAAGGCACTGGTTCTGGGGCAACGGGTGTGATCCCATCGAGCGATGGCAGTCGAAAGCTCCTTAAATTCTTGGAATGAACAACTTCAAATCCAGGTCCTTGTTCACAATATAAATTTATCATCTCACAAGATTCGCAACGTAGAAACTTCCTCCTTGTGCGTCCGAGCCGAATTCATTGACCCAACATCCTTTGAAATCAGACAAGAGGAATTTGTCTCCTTAAAAAAGGCGGAAGATGAGTCACATCATGAGAAAAACTGCATCGACTACAGAGCAGGTAAAACTCATCTCTTTGTTCAGTTGCCTTCCAACGTATCCAAAAATATGAATAAAAAACCTCTCAAAGTTGAAGTTATTTCCAAAAACGGATCTGAATTTATTCAACTTTGTGAAACAAGTATTTTCTTTTCGGACTGCGAATGTAAAGAGAAACCATCGATTGTAGCAGATAAGATCACTGTACCTATTATTCCAAAAAATATTTATAATCTAGTTGATTCTCAAGGTGAGGCCTCTGGAACCATTGAACTCTCCCTGAATCTTTGTTCCAGAAAATCTATAGCTTTCGAAAATAAATTTCAGAATTTAGAGTCGGGATTCAAAACATTGCCAAAAATACCGGAGGCAATAGCTTCAGAATTTTCCGAGGAAAATTTATTAATCGGAGATGACAATCTTCATGTGATAGAGGCTCCAAAAACACCACCAAAGGCAAAAATGGGAGAACCTGAATTCGAAAACTTGACGACTGCTGAAAAGATGAACGATAGTAAATACCGACGTTTGATTTATCGTGCTTATCCTAGCGAACCAACTTGTGGATGTGAAAACCCATGTGAGAAAAAATCTTCGAAAGTGTCCAACTGTCCTGGAGGTTGTGGTAGTAAATGTTGTTCTAGTACTAGAAAAACGTCTGGAATGAAAAAAAATTGCAGGAATGTTTTGTCAAACTCTTCTGTCAGGAGTAGAAGATTAAGAGGAGGCGGAGAGGGAATTGGAAATCTGGAAAATAATTATTACATTGATAGAAGAAACAATAATCAATACAATATAGAAAACAATTCCAGATTGGAAACTGAATTCAGCAGAAAAGACCACCAATCTCGATTAAAAGGAGGCGGAGAAGATGCAAATTATTTTGACCAAAACACGGATCCCAACATGCTACCAAATGATCATAAAAATTGTGGGTATTGTGCAGATAAGGGAATCCGAAAATCAGCAATGCAAAGAAGAAGTGATCAACCATCAATAAAGAAACCCTGCCTTGGAATTGATTGTCTAATAAAAGCATTTCAAGAAGCCCAAGAATTTGTGGATTCCATAGGGAAGGTTCCAGGACTTGCAGGTTTAGGTTTGATGGATCCATCTGAAAGTCCTTATTTTGGCAGAAACAGAGATGATAACGAACCTGCCGAATCAAGAGTACAAAATGTAGCACCACCCTCTCCTGCTAATCGGAGATCTAATCGAAATTGTACAGGTGTCTGTAAGAAAAAACTTACAGGCTCATCACTGATGTCAGGACGACTGGGTGTGATTAGAGAAGCTGTTCCAATTTCACCTAATTTCAGTGGTACGGTGATTCCTGGTCCAAAGGTGAAAAAGAAGGATGACAAGACAGAAAAGAAGGAAGGCGAATCTTCTTCATCGGGTGTAGAGGAGCTTGGCCCCTGTGGGGAACCGAAATGCAGATCCAAGAAGAAGAAAATACACGTTGACGTAGAAGGAAATAGCATTTTGAAAGGATCTAAAATAAAAATTCAGGAGAAAAATAATAACAAGAATGACTCTAAATTTGATAAGAGAAAAAACAGGTTCACCCATGGATCAAATGGAGATCGATTTGTATCCAAGGCGTCAGTGAAGATGGTTCGTCAAATTGCAAAATTTGTTTATTCTGCTGGTGACACGTATCCAGGAATAAACCTTGGTCATAAGACTTGTAACGAGCCACTTCCTAGAGTTCCTGCGAATATGGGTTGGATGTGGCAACCACAAATTCCAGTAAGTGTATTAAACTGTAAGAGTATTTTTAAATTACTGGCATTTTTTCCTTTATTACACATATTTGTCACGAGGTCGTGTTTGAGGAGGAAAACTTCCGTTTAACTTCCGCCTTCCGTCTCGTAACCTCTTCCGACTCGTAACTTCCGTTACGAGACGATACGCCGTCGAAATTAATCGCTCTGTATTTATTCTCGAAAATAAGTCCAAATAATAAAATAAAAAATTAAGTTTACGATTATTTAAATTCCTCTCCCACAAAATTAAATTATTAAAATAAAAATGAGTACTTTTCATTTTACCAGACTATAAAACATTTTTTACGAAAAGAATCCGTCTTGCTAATTTCTGACTTAAATTACATTTTGTTTCTGCAGCTGGGTAGATTGAAACCTCGAATTGGCTGGAAACCTGGAGCAATCAACTCTCGACTACGTCAGGTCCTCCGCGAAGTAAAAGCAAATTTCTGGCAAGGTTCAAGACCCAAATCTGATCGCCCAAGAAGCAAAAGGAGAACTACGATAAAAAAGAATAAAAGTTACAGTTCAGTTAGGAAAGAGCCACCAAAGAAACTGGAAGTGACTGAAGAAGAGTGGAAAGAACCTCCACCAACGTTGCATATTCATAGAAAGGATGGAGTCTATTATGTAACGATGTACCCTATAAAAGACGAGAAGATGGATGTTCCTATGTTGGAAGAACCCACTAAACCACTTCAATTCAAAATAATGAAAAACAGAGACGATGTCTCCGACGTCTCCAGTTCTACTGCCTCGGATATGGAAATCGAATTTTCACCACCTGCTGCGGTCAATAGATATCGCAAAAAGCCGGATGTAGTCCATGTTGAAACTCAAGTCAAGCAGCAGGAAATAATCGATGCATACAAACCAGCCGGGTCTAAAAAAACTGAGAAAAAGGCTGCAAAAGAGAAGAAAGCTAAGAAATAGAGAAAGACCAGGAAAATAAAAATGGAAACTTTGTTAGAGTGAAATTCAAAATGATATTTACAAATGTATAATTCAATGTTGATTTGTTAGCAGAAGTTGTCTTTGTTCTTAATCTTCTCCTCAAGAAAGTAAAAATATCCTTGAATAAAAGATTGTCAATAAAATAAAAATTGTTCTGAACAGTGTGGTTCCAAAACCGATAAAAGCTGGTTAAAATTCAAAGAGTGATCCGATCTGAATAAAATTTAATGTATAGAGGTTTTCTGGGCTGCTGATTTACAATTCGAAATTTAATATTTCAATAAAAAAATGGCGGCTCCAATATGGCGCCCAAAAACAAGAAAAATTATCCGATATGAATGCAATTTACTGTAAAGGCGTTTTTTAGGCTGCTGATTTCCAATTTGAAATCTAAAATTTCAAAAATAAAATAGCGCCCAAAAGCTAGAAAAATTGTCTGATTTGAATGAAATTTACTGTATAGACGTTTTTAGGTTGCTGATTTCAAATTTGAATTCCAGAATTTAAAAACCAAACTGACGGCTCCAATATGGCGCCCAAAAACTAGAAAAATTGTCCGATTTGCATGAAATTTATTATTTAGAGGTTTTCTGGGCTGCTGATTTCAAATTTGAAATTTTTTAAAAAATGGCGGCTCCAATATGGCGCCCAAAAACTAGAAAAATTGTCCGATTTGAATGAAATTTACTGTATAGGCGTTTTTTAGGCTGCTGATTTTAAATTTGAAATCCAAAATTTCAAAAAAAAAATGGCGGCTCCAATATGGCGCCCAAAAACTAGAAGAATTGTCCGATTTGAATGAAATTTACTGTATAGGCGTTTTTTAGGCTGCTGATTTCAAATTTGACATCCAAAATTTCAAAAACAAAATGGCGCCCAAAAACTAGAAAAATTGTCCGATTCGAATGAAGTTTACTGTATAGGCGTTTTTTAGGCTGCTGATTTCAAATTTGAAATCCAAAATTTCAAAAACAAAATGGCGCCTAAAAACTAGAAAAATTGTCCGATTTGAATGAAGTTTACTGTATAGGCGTTTTTTAGGCTGCTGATTTCAAATTTGAAATCTAAAATTTCAAAAGCAAAATGGCGGCTTCAATATAGCGCCCAAAAACTAGAAAAATTGTCCGATTTGAATGAAACCTACTGTATGGGCGTTTTTTAAGCTGCTAATTTCAAATTTTAAATCCAAAATTTCAAAAACAAAATGGCGGCTCCAATATGGAACCCAAAAACTAGAAAAATTGTGGGATTTGAATGAAATTTACTGTTTAGGGGGTTTTTTGGCTGCTGATTTCAAATTCAAAATCAAAAATTTCAAAAATGACTCCAATATGGCTTCCAAATTCTAGAAAAATTGGCTGAAGTCAATAAAATCAAATTTTATTTCAACAGGAACTGTCTGCTGCTCAATGTTGATTTAAAAAAAAAAAATATTTACAAAGATTCGTTTTTTTTCAATATATAAAGTTTGGTTGTTGACAGAGCTAAAATATTTTATATAAATGGGTTCAATTCTAGTCATTCGAGAAAGAAGAATCGTAGACATCTTCGATGACTGTTTTATGATCAGCCTCATTTATGTCTTGTTCCATTTCATCTTCATCTAAAGTTAAAGCCTCGGCAGAAAAAACGTTGTATCAACACATATTTTGTATCCAAAAATTCAAAATGGAGTTCTGTATGAGTTTTTTTAAAACTATTTTTCTATTCCTGCGCTTCAATCGAAAAGTCAAAAATTGAATTCGCAATGAAATGTCAAAATAGTCGAGGTTATTTACTTCCATTTATTTCGCATGTATGTCAATTAACCTCGAAAGTGTACATACATAAATCTAATTTAGAACTTTTTGGGGATAAGAATAGAAAATTACACTCGCTTAAAAGTGACGAAAAATATTTTTAAATTGAATTCGGCAAATTTCAATTAATTAAAATAAAAATAATTAGGTTACAAAGATTTTGATTTCATACAATCTTGAAAACAGTTTTTAAAATTTTTAATTTGTACATCTTAAATTTATAAATTTGAAGGTTGCTAGCCGTCAAGATTCATAATCCTTTATTCTAGATGTATCAATATTATGGAAAGTTATGCAGTTTTCAACGATATACTTCGATTGGTCAAAATACGATTTCTCGTGAAAAGTTTCGAAAATGTTTAATTTCATCTCAAAATCAAGTCTATTGCATTGTAGGTAACATCATTTACAAACTTGAACCTACACGTTGTAAAAACTGAATACAAATATAATTTCTCGTCTTTTCATTTTAAAAAAAACACCTAATTATTCATGTAATTGTAATTTAAAGTTTTATTTTAATTTTCGTGTAAAAATAATTTAAACAGTATTTTTAGTACAATTTCCGATAATTATTTATCGCTCATTTATTTATTTTATTGTTTTTAAATATTATATTTGATATTACAGGCTCTGGATGTTTTACTGCTGGCAATTCAATTTTCTTTTGACTAACATAAGCTTCTCCAGCCTCTCTAGCCCTTTTATTCTTTCCTGCGTTTATTCCCATATAGAATGTCGCGACGGATAACTTTGAATCGCAAAAATGTCCTGAGTCGTAAGTTGTAAAAACGTACATGTAAATTCCTCTTTTATTTAGAATATTCCTGAATCGTAAGTTGTAAAAACGTACATGTAAATTCCTCTTTTATTTACAATTAACGAAATATATCAAGCTAATTAGTACCTTCAGATACTTTAATAACTATTATGATGTACAACGGAAACTAAAAACATCGGAATTCGTACTAAAATTTAAAAATAATTAAGCATTTTCGAAATTCATATTCGTGTTGGTTATGAGACATTTTTAACTTTTGGACCTGTAACCCTGTAACTTTTTTAACTTTTTAACCTGTAAGTTGTCATCAAAGTCTTATGAATTATTGTTTCCAAGTACCACCATACATCTAGAAAAAAATGATATACTTGTTATATGTGAACCCTGACCCTGACTTTTGGCCACTTTTTAGTCTCTCGTGACGCACTGTGTTCTGTAAAAATAATTGTTGCTTAAAAATGAGACAATTCTTAAAAATAATTGTCTCAAATTATAAAATTCTAAGTTTCGTAACTAATTTTGTAAGGTTTTATGAAGAGGATTGATTGAGATTTTATCTCAAGGCTATAAATTGTAATGTTTCTGAAGGAGCTCGAAGGGAAATTCTGTTATAACGACTTAGCAAACGTCCTTCCAACGAACCTTCGATGATCGATGGATGTCACGACCTCACAATAGTTAGGGAATTTTAAAATTGCAGACGACACCGAACTACCTATCCACCTTTTGATCTCGTAAACAAAGATTAACTTCGATCGAAATCGTGTTCTTCTGACGACCTAACCATTAGAGGTTAACCGCTGAGTAGCAAAGAGTAGTCTAGCAAAGAGTAAAGAGCGTGAGCTCGTTTGACTTTTAAATAAGTGCATACGACAAGTCGCAGTTAAATAGTACTTAATTATACAAACGTATGCAATGTATTTGTATAGAGATCGATTGACAGTTGTTAACACATCCTAATATGCATTCAAACTCCGATAAATAAATATAAATATAATCAGGGCTGGGTAAGTTACTTTTTAAAAGGAACTAGTTACCGTTACATCACGAAAAAAAGTAACTAGTTACTGATATCGTTACC
>JBAGKK010000288.1:185300-203978 GCA_037177015.1 Euceroptres primus
TATCATTTGGAGAAGGACCTCGTCATTCATGAAACGCTTACATACCTACATATACTCATACACTCAATTCCTTTACAATTTTAACAGTTAATATAATTTTAAAAGTTAATATAATTGTAACAGTTAATATAATTGTAACAGTTAATATAATTTACAGTTAAAATAATTTTAACAGTTAATATAATTTACAGTTAAAATAATTTTAACAGTTAATATAATTGTAACAGTTAATATAATTGTAACAGTTAATATAATTGTAACAGTATAATTTTAACAGTTATTATAATTGTAACAGTTAGTATAATTGTAAAGGTTAAAATTTAGGTGTTACCGGATATTTTGATTATTAGCGGTCAATATTCCTAAAGTTGCGGGTTAAACATACTTAATGTTAGCGGTTGACATCTCAGTTAGCGATTAGCATGGAAAATGTAATAGGTATCATCACTAATGTTTGCAGTCATCATCCTTAATGTTAGCTATTACCATATACGTTACAGGCTAACATCTTCATTTAACTATTCTCGGTTGAAATTCTTAATCTTTTAAGAAAACATTCTTAAAGTTACTGCTGATTAATTTCCTAAAATTCTAAACTAGACGTTAATGATTACCATCCTTAATGATTTTTCGCTTTAAATCATCTTCAGTACGTGTCACAAATCTTACTAAAACGTTCAACCAATTTTAAAATCTCACTTTCCGAAATCATCCCTCTTCAACAAATGGCAACTCTCATCGTCAGAATTTCCTGTTCAAGCAGGAAAGATTCACCAGATGTGTTGGATTTTTCACCTACTTATGTCTTAAAAAACACCTTGATCAGATACAACAAGCTATGAAGATAAAATTAAAATCATGAAGCACTTAGAAACAAAAATTCATTTCTCCCTAAAGATCCACAGTCTCCTGAATTTTTCATTTACCACGAAACAAAAACCGCTTAAAAAATTCAAAGATATTCCAAACACTCCATCATTCTAAAACCACCCAATTTTAATTTCTCTCATTTCGCGGAATCGTTCCTCCAACTCTTGCAACTTTCGTCTTTGGAATATCAGAGGAGCGTGGCTCTTAGCGCGAGCGGGAAAGCTTCTCCTGAAAGCGTACAGTATAGGACAGTGGCTCTTCTCGTTGCCGAGAGGGGACGACCACCAAAAAGTGGGGATAGCCTGGAAAAGGGTGGGAAGTCTCCTGTTTTTGGAAGGGGTAAAATTGTTGGCGGGAGGGGGAAACGCCGAGACCGCCGCCTCGCGGATATCGTGCATGTGTCGGTTTCTACCTCCTGTCGATGAGTAGGATTCTTCCATGTGTTGGTGTAGCGATGGCGGAGCCCCGAGATTCCAGGACTCGCCACAGTGGCGCCACTGTCGCGGGGCGTGGCCTTGGCGCATTGGCCGCGCGTAGTAGGCGTGACCACCCGCCTCCCACTCCCTAATGCCAGTCGCCGGTGATTGACAGTTGGCGAACGACTGCGGACGGCGCAGGATCTAAACGCTCGCTAGGTGCTTAACGCTCGATTGTTTCTTCGGTCGCTCGCTTCGTGTGATTTTCGAAAAACGTTTACGTCCGCCACCTCTCCCTTCAACGATCCAGGACGCGCGAATTTCAAACGACAAGTTCTTTGAGAAAAGGGAAAGTAATTTCAAGAAGAATTTCTAGGAAGAAAAGAAGGAAAGTTTCAAGGATTTGGGGATAGTAAAAGAGGGTTAGACCGGCGTGAAATATTTCAGAATCGAGAGGCGTCCTGGTTGCAGGATCGAGGCAGGACTCGCGCGATTGGTGACAACAATACCCGGTCTCGGTTTTCGAGTGACGGTTCGGTTTTTCTAGTTTGCAAGTTTCGAGAGATGTATCGTGATTTCTGTGACATCGTGTTTGTGAATCAGTGAGATGTCGTATGTCGGGGATGACAAGTAGATGTGATCGTTCGTGAGTGATTCTCGTGTTCCTCGTTAGTAGATTTGAGAAATTGCTTTGGAAGGTTGATTCTTGGAAAGGATTTGTAGAAGAGTTTGGGAAATAGGATTAGATATCGAGAATCCGAAGGACTGGACGAGACCACGTGCTCGAGGGCCGGTGATGCGTCGCCAGTGACGAAGCGGGCTCGACCTTAAGAATCATCGAGGAGGATTCTCTCTCGACGATGAGGAAGCAGGATTCGAAATCATCCTGGCGAGCCAAGCTCTGCTGACGTCACGACGAGACGCGCGTCTCGGGTCCAATTTATTTTCTCCCTGCGGGGTCAACGTGAGACGAGGAACACCCGCGAAAGTGTTTCGGTGTTGGGCAAAGTGCGTGTATTTTGCGGAAAGGTTGGCAATTCGTAGCCTGCCTCCGCCACCGTCGGTAACCGTTTTGCCCCCAAGTGATTTTCCGCGATCCGCGAACAACACGAAAAGTGGAGAAAGATAGAGAAAAGAGTGCTAGGAGAAAGTAGTTTAGTGAAGGAAGTGAGGCTACGTGGTTGTCACTCTGTGGGAAAATATAGCCGCTACGGTGGCTCAGCACGCAGAGTTCCCCGGCGCGGCCAGGGCGTTCATGTCGCAGCCAAGGGTACGTTGAGTTTGAAAAAATAACCTCCAAATTCAATTCCCGCCAAAAAGTTATAACGGGTTCGGAGTCAGGGAACTGCTGCGGAACTCGCCACTTTTCGAGTATTAAATTGAATTGAATAATCTTTATTTATCCCTGGAAAATTTCTATAAAAACAACTATTTTCACACGAAATGTACATAAGTACATTTTGTACAATGCACATATCTTCATACGTGCTAGTTACAATCTTCATACGTGCTAGTTACAATCTTGATACGTGCTAGTTACAATCTTCATACGTGCTAGTTTCAATCTTCATACGTGCTAGTTTCAATCTTCATACGTGCTAAACTACAGTTTAGACTAGGCTATCTAGATTGTGGATTTTCCACTATCTTTCAACTGAAATTTCAAGTACATACTATTACAAGTAGATATTGAGAATATCATGAGAAATCTGGTTCATTCTTTTACAAAACGGAGTTGTCTTCGTACAGAAAATATTACAGGCTGGTCGTACGGAATTTTTGTTCAACTGCTTTTATGTCGATTAGTACGAGAATTTTAGGCTAGTCGTACGAAAATTTCGTACAACTGCTACTGTGTCGACTAGTACGAGAATTTTAGGCTAGTCGTACGGAAATTTCGAATGACTACATGACTACAACTTTCGGCTGCTATGTTGACTAGTACCGAAAAGTTTTAGACTTCGTAAGAAAATTCCGAACGACTGTACATGGTCTTTGTAAAGTGTATTTGATGCAACGCACTTTGTGTTAGCTTAAGGGCTTAGAATCTTAGAAGTTAGACTGTTGACTTTATTATCTTGAGACTTCGAGGGTAGAAGGGTCTAAACTCTGTAATTAGAGGTCATCTGACTTCCAGGTATTTCTTAAAGGATTAAGAGTGATTCTCACAATGGATGAGTCCTTTTTGCTTCTTAGTATTTCATGGTTTAAGTTTACACTTTTAGTGAGTCTTTCAATAGGTGCCTAAATTTTTCCTAACTTGTGTCACTAAATTTCATGCCGTGTAAAAATAAAATGAAACAATAATTTATAAGTTTTATTTTTTTTTGCATAATTCGAAAACGAGACATTTGTCTACTTCTAGTTGAAGACTCATCGTTAAAAAAACTGATCTAAAAATTTTCATTGAGTGGCAATATACTATCTTGTTCTAAAAAATCGAAAATCTTTATGGACATTGTACATAAAGTATTTGGCGTAATTAGTAGATTTGAGAGTGCAAAGTTAACTTAGTCCAAAGTATTTTACGTAAAAAATATTCTTATTATTAGGCGAATATATTTCAGTTCAGAAAATTTTCTTTTAGACTGCCAACAAATTGCATTTAATGTGAGAAATATTTCTAGAAACGAAAAGTATCTATGTTTTATAAATAAATCCTTAAATATTTAAATTTTTTCGAAAACCAATAACGGTGTTAAAAATTTTTAAATGTTTTATGATGTTCAAAAATTTCTTTTCAGGATCCGTTCTGATCTGAAATATCATTTCCAAGCTGACAAATATAGAAATATTTAAACATATCAACGTCGAATCTTTAGGATTTTTTAGATTTTGTTTCTAAAGTATTTTTTCTATTCTTCAAGTTAACAAAAATAAAGTGCAAAAACTTTTAGAAGTAGTTTTTTGAAAACAAGTAAATTTCGAATTTATTAGGAAACAAATGCTGTAGAAAATTCTTGGAGGACGGGTATAGGAAAAGCGTTTAGCGTCGGAAACTTGGTCCCTTCGGAGCGTGGGAAAAAGGAGGAAACTGTTTCTCTTTCCGGGATCTTTTACGAGAATATCGCCCACCTTGAATTCGTAAATTTTCTCTCTTTTGTCACTTTCCTTACAGCTTACACCAAATTCAAATTGAATCTCTTGGTTTCAAGTTGCTCATCTTTTAGTGTAAAAAAGCTAATGAAATAAATAAATAAAAGCTAATAATGAATAAATATAAATAGATATAAATATGAATAAATATTTTTTAGTGGGAGATATAATTAAACGTAACTTTTACGAATTAATTTTCTTGGCTTTAGAAAGGTAATGATATAGTAATAATAAATTCTGATCAAGTAGTCTCGAGTCTTGAAGATATAATTGCTATCAAATCAAGGTGAACGAAATTAGAAATACTTGATGTTTATGTCGAGTTACTCTGTGATTCGGAAAATTTGATCTGATAGTTACGTTGTCATGAAAATCACAATAATCGCGATCATAAAATGACAGTAATGTGTTTCATCGACATTTTGTTTTTAGTCTCACAAAAAAAAGAGAGGACACTTCTGGCTCTTGATTGGCTCTTGATTTTGGCTCTTATTTTCGTATATTTAGATTTTTATTTCAATTGAATTAAAGTAGATGCCCCAGTAATCGTACCCGTCCCAGTAATCGTACCCGTCCCAGTAATTCTGCAATTGGCACAAAACCTAAAGAAATAATTATAAAAGATCTTTAAAAAGTATTTAGTAACAGAAAATAACGAACTTTAGTATTATTTATTATTAAAATCAATAACAATCAAGTATAAATGCTTAAGAAATAAGATTGACGGCGGAACGATTTATCACAGCTCCAAAAAAAAAAAAAAATGAAAAATTGCTTCCAGTAACCAGACCAACCTTATTATATGTTTGCGGAGTCGCTAAATCCGAATCTGGTGTCAGATTTGCTCCATCACGTCAAGTTTTTGAGAAAATTAGCCTTTTTGACCATTTTTTGAAAACAACATATGATGCGAATCTGACGTTCTAGAAACTTCTAGTAAGGTTCAAATTAAAGAATGAACCTTGTGTTTTGAGGCGATTATACTGGAAAAATTATTTTTGCCGCCTATCTTGAGCGGTAATAGGTTTCTGCTGCGCGCGCGCTGGTTTACCACGGCGCCCGGGTGGTAAACAGTAATGAGCGCGCAGGCGCGCAGTAAAAACCTGTCACCGCTCAAGATAGGCGACGGAAATAATTTTTTAAATATACTCGCCTTAAAGTACAAGGTTCAATCTTTAATTTGAGCCGTACTAGAAATTTCTAGAACGTCAGATTCGCACTCTATGTTGTTTTTAAAAAATTTCCAAAAAAGCTAATTTTCTCAAAAGCATGACGTGGTGGAGGAAAATCTGACACCAGATTAGGATTCAGCAACTCCGAAAACATATAATAAGGTTGGTTTGGTTGCTGAAAGCAACTTTTCATTTTTTTTTTTGGAGCTGTGTTTCTGGGGACTTAGGTCACGATTACTGGGACATTTACCTTGCACGATTATCTTTAATAAATATGAAGCCAAATTAATACTTAAATTTCAATTTAGAGCTATAAAAATATTACATTTACAAAAGAAATTTTGTCACAAGAGATAATTAAAGTCACAAGATAGTTGAAGTTTCACTGAAAGATAAAATTACCTTGGTCTATTTCATTTTGTTTTCGGTCATTTTTTAATGTTAGAGATGTGAGATGAAATTATTTTTAAATGTAAGGTTTCTCGACAATAATAATGCCATTGACGGTAAGTCAGATAAGAAATGCATTTTTTTGAAATACTTGTCTTTGAAAAAATCTGTCAGTTTACAATATTCGCACATCTTCATGAAGCTCTTAAAAATTCATGAAATTTTCTCCTGTTTTATAAAAAATTGAAGGGGTTGAATATTTTAAAAAATATTTATATAATTTGTATATTTTTTTTTACATTTTAAATACTATTATAAAACATGACTTTAGGAGCAAAGGCGCACTATACATTTGACAAAAAATTACTTGTAATTAAATTGAGTTAATTTTTAGTAATTTCTTCTAACGGGTAATTTTCCGCAAAGCGCCTAAAAGTAACTATAACACAAATGTTAAAAATTTATAAATAATATCATCAAAATGGGTCACTTAAATGAATTTTGGCCTCTCCAGTGTCCGACGGCAAGCGAGGTTCACTTTCCAACATTTTGAGTTCTCCTTTTATAAAAGGAGAGCTTTAAAAATTTTCACTTTCTTACAGAAGGTTTTTTCAATTCTGGATTTAATTGTTTTTAAAAAAAATGTGAAAAGTCGAGTTTGTAGAATTTCTACTAATTTTGACCGACGGTGCGCGAGTATGGAATTTTTTTATTTAAGGTGTAAATGATGGACCCATTCGTATAATGAACTTTACATATATTTTTCTTATTATTTGCAAAATTATTAATTCTACGAAAAATTTTGTTTCCTACTGCGAGAATTATTTGCGTCATTAGTTTTTTGTTTCACATTCAAGTCCTTACCGTGCAAATTTATTCTTTTTACACTATTCATCTTTGGAAGTCGTGTTTAATTTATGCGTGCGTTTCGAATAAAATTTATTGAGTTTCATCTAGTCATATTGCAAAAAATAATTTAGTGATTAGTTTTTATAAATAAATTCAAATCAATAAATTGAAATGCAAGTCAAAAATAATTGTGTGTTCAAAACTAGTATTATTTTATTTATTTTCCAAATTGTGATTAAGGTAAATGTCCCATTAATCGTTTCGTCGTCAATCTTTTTATTTTAAGCATTTATACTTGATTGTTATTGATCCTGTTTATAAATAATGCTAAATCTCGCTATTTTTTATTACTAAATACTTTTTTAAAGATCTTTTATAATTATTTCTTTAGGTTATATGCCAGTTGCACGATTACTGGGACCGGTACGATTACTGGGACCGGTATGATTACTGGGACAGTTACCTTAATGTGATCAAAATAAAAATTATAAACTTGAAATTGTGAAATTTAAAATAGTATGAACCAAAAACAGAAATGCGGTATCATTTTTGTGAATATCTAGTAAATTTTTATTTTCGTCACAATGTTAAATTGGTTTGTTTCGCTCTTTCTCAGTTTCTCAGAAGTTTTTAAGATTGCATTTAGTGACGGTTACTCGACCATCTGTTCATCACTGCAAGAAAGGTGCATTTTGAGGATGTAAAGGTCAATTTCACTGATTTTTGCTAACTGGGATTCAGATGTAAATTTAAGTTGCCTCTTCTCTTTGAAATCTAAAGGGCCGAAAAAAAAAACAGTCGGTACAAATTCAGGGTTAGGGCTTCGCTTCACGAAGGGATTAAAGGATTCACAGAAAAGTGGCACTTTGGAGTCCAATCACAGGTTCAATGTTATATGAGACATTCCTCTCTTCACGCAACTCAAAAGTGTTAAGAATTTCAAGAATCATTTAACTCTTAACCCTTTCAGCCGTCGGACAAATGAGGCTTCAATCCTATAATAAAAGTATCACTTTTTCTTTTGTTTTTTCAAGAGCTCAAACTTAATCTGAAAGAAAGTTGGAACTGTTGAAAGAGTCAAAATTATAGTTTCAATATTTTTAATTGTAGATTTAAGTAGGAATAAAATAATATATTAAAACTGATAGTAATGAGATGTAATTTACTTTCTTAGGTCAAGAATAATTTCTTTAATTTGCGCGTACAAAATATTATCTTTGGAGAATAGTCAATATTGATACTTCTTATATTTACTCAATACTGTTTTTGTGAATGTTCGATATTTTATAATGATTACAATATTTAAAACTTATAATATTTAATCAATATTCTGCAATATTGAAATATGAGGTTTTGATTTTAACTCACAATTTTTTTTTCGTAATGGACAGATTTTTTTCATTTCTAATAGACAGATTTTGTTCTTTCCTAATATGTAGACAGATTTTATTTCTTTCCTAATAGACAGATTTTTTTTCTTTCCTAATAGACAGATTTTTTTTCTTTCCTAATAGACAGATTTTTTTCTTCTCTAATAGACAGATTTTTTTTTCTTTCCTAATAGACAGAGTTTTTTTTTCTTTAAGGTGTAAAGACAGGAGAATCAATTCGGAGTTGAGTATGTATGAGCAATAAAGAAGTTAGTGATAGGTTAGAAGTTTCGATTAGGTTGAAGAGGACGCTGTCCGATATCAAGAGATAAGGGAATTTACATGAAATCACATTATCAAAGGTAGTGATAAGAAATACGTAAGTGACAAGATTGTCTGTGAACCTGCCTATAGCATGTTTATTCGCTTTGTGACATCACATGTTATAGTTGGTTACAGGTGACGAGATCGTATGGGAATAAAATATATATTTGCTCGCGAATCGTGATGTCACGTTTTACAATCGGGAGTGAAACGCCAACTAGAATTTCACAAGAAAAGACACGATTTCCGTGACAGAAGTCATTCCCAGATTGAAATATAATATAATACAAAACGTTTTCGAAATATTGCATTCAAACGGCTCCTGAATATCATATTATTTTCTCCTCAAGTAAACCAGGTTTTTATTATTTTAAATTATGATTCAATACATAAATACACTCAGAAAAAAGTTTGTTTGGTTCAACCAAATCAACCATTGCTACATGGTCAATCAAAGTTTTAGTTGAATCAAACAAGGTTTTAGTTTACTAAATCAAAAATTTGGTTCATTCAACCCAATTTTTTGGTTGATCAAAAAATTTATTAGAGTAAACCTAACGTTTATTCAAATCAAATAAATATTTATTTGCATCAACCAAAATTTGTTTGAAATAATTAAATATTTGTGTCTATTCAAAGAAACTGTCGATTTGATTCAAATAAAATTTTTTTCTGAGTGTACAGTTTCATTTTTATATTGGTTTTATATTTGAAACTCTCTTTTGCTAATATTTTCGTTCGGATCCGGTTCTGGTGAGATTTTACCTGGAGTTTGTGACTCGTAGAAGGTAGATAAGAATTTTTTCCTCGGAAATGACGAATTTTGTTAAGTCACTGATATTTCTGTATGGATTATGTTCGTTTTCCTTCCGATGAATTTCAAAAATCCATGTGTATTTCGGAAATGGATAATCGCAATTATATGCGTTGATATTGTCAAGAGTCTGATATTGATATTGTCTAGATTAATCTGCGTTGATATTGTCAATATTCAAGTATAACGTAAAAATTGTATAGAAAATTACATTTAACTGTAGAAAATATTAGCAAAGCGGAAAATATTCTTTTTCTCGTTTTGATGTCGGTGAAAATTTCAAAATTCTTTCCGCCCGCAGGAATTGAAGTTGTTTACGTTGAAGATATTTATAATTACTGTGACCTCATCTACATGCTTTTTTTAAAGAGGTAAAATAATATGGCTGATACTTTCAAGTCTCAATCACACTTTTCTTTTACCACTCAATTGGACCTGTTCTTCATCATTTTCGATGCTGTGAGAACTGAAGTCACAAAATTGCTTAAACGCTCCTGCGTGCAGCTTTTGCTTCCTCGCGTGTTTCAATATTTTTTTCCAAGTCGGCTCATGATTTTTCGGTTATCTGATTTTATAAATCAATTTTAATACTTCAAACTTTCTTTCTTGAAACTTTATTTCTCTACTATTTTTACTCTTTTATTTATTCTAGTCCAGATTATTGAACCTAATATTCTCCAGATAGTCAATGTAATCTCGATTTTATTATTTTCCATTGCGATTTAGATTTATTAACTCGCTAATTCGATAATTATTATGTTTTCTCACAAGTGAGGGTGATTGATAGCGACGGTAAGAAACCACACGTCGTCGAGTGATTTTTCGCCAAACAGAAGTATGATGCGCGTGAATTATACACTAGTATAATTTATGTTTGTCATTTGTCACTGGGAGAGTAAAAAAAAATTGACGTATCTCGGAACGATTGAAATATAGTGCGATAGGTATGGATTTTCAAAAAGGAATCAAATGCTCGATCTCTCACTTTTCCACACTTTTAATCCATACAGTGATATTATTTTTTGAATTTTCAATTCGTAAGGTTTCTTGTAAATTTACATGGAAAATAAGTTTGCAAGATTCGTTTATATTTTGCTGAGATTGTTGGAGAGAAAGCAAGTAGAAATCACCAGGTTTTACCAACGTTTGGATTGATCGAGAATTAATGAACTGTCTTTCTCTTGAGAGCTGTAATCAGTATCTGCGAAGAGGGAAAATTAACTTGGCAGCGGGAAATAATAAGTTTGGTTTCGACTTTATAAGGCGTAAATAAAAAGAAAGTTAGGAGCAATTTAATTTTGGTGTCACTGAATTTATTTTGAAAATGTTTCTCTAATGGAGACAGTGACAAGGTCACTGAATATTGTTTGGGAATTAATATGCTTTTTTCGTTGATAAGTTGAGGAATTTAATTCTCAGTAGATCCAGGTGTCAAAATGTTACAGTTGAGAGGCTTTTATACACTTATTAAAACAGTATTTTATTTACAATTTTAATTTTTTGTAATTTTTAAATTTTACTATCATACAACACTTAAATTAAGGTTTTAGTGCGATTTTATTAAAAATTAAAGTGGGTTTGATTTGAACTTAAAACTCAAGTTGAAGAGAAATAAAATTGAATTTCGCGACCATTATGATTCATTCCTCCATTCAAGTACAAATTAGTTGGCGATTAGTGATTTAAATAAGGTTCGTGCAATTCGTACAGAGACTATTGAATACAATTTTTATACTCCGTTATTTATTTTTTTTTTTGTAAATAATTTTATATTCCATCTGTTATTTTTTTTGTAAATAATTTTATGCTCCATCTGTTTTTTTTTTTGTAAATAATTTTATACTCCATCTGTTTTTTTTTGTAAATAATTTTATACTCCATCTGTTATTTTTTTTTTTTGTAAATAATTTTGGAAACAGAAACATAAACTATTTTGTTTATAGAAAAACGTAATTTTCGAGTACAAATGATTTGTAAAGTATAAGAAAATATATTTTGATTAATATCCTGTCTTCTAAAGATATTATTTTTGAAGCATTCCTCTCGTTTGTCGGTGATATCTTCATAGCAAGACTTGGTGATTCATTATCGTGTCTTTTTCAAAAGAATTGCATCGCGCAATTCGCAGGAGAATCGCCAGAGGAAGAAATGAGTTTCTATCGATCACGAGCTCGAATATCGATTATCGAGGAAGACGGGTTCATCAGCATCCGGCGATGAGTTCAGGGCCGTGAAAAAAGCCTGCACGAATGTCTTTCATAATTTACATATTCGAAAAAAGAACTCAAAAAGCAACAATCTCATTAAAAATAATTATAAATAATATTATGAAAGAAAATCGACAGAGAAAAAAGTAACAATGTTAAGAGTAATTTTTACATTGATTGTAATTCTATATTACATGAACACAGTAAAAAAAAAGTTCATTATGGTTCGGAAGGCTGGATCAAAATGATCTGCATAAAAAATGAACTAACGTAGATGGCGCCACTTACCACGTGGTTTTCTTAGAGTTCAAAATGCTCTGCAACAAAAGTGATTTTTCTTTTATTCTGTGGAAAGCAGTAAGTTTGATGCCTGTCTAGAAATGAATTAGAATTGCGGCGTGTCTTTCAACTTATGACAACAACAATACAATGACGAACTTGGACTGTTTACGATCGACAATATTATTAATTGCTGCTACTATATCTCTCTCGACGCCTCGAGTGATTTATTTCCCCCGGGTGCACCTACGCTTCTCGAGGAAAAAAGGGAAAGTATCATAGATCGTTTTCATTGCCTCCAACACATTTTTCTTTCTGCACCCAAGATTTATTCTTATTTGCAACAACAATCTTAGATGATAAAATATATATTGATTTTAAGTTTGACGTAATTTAATTATCGGAGGAATACACTGTTAGAAATTTCCACGGCAATTTTGTGAAACATGAGACTGAAGCTATATGCAGTTGCCGTTTCTGAAATTTCGTTTTCAGTTTGGTGAATTTCAGTTACAATTTGGTAAATTTAAGAAAAATTTAGGACAATTCAGTTACAACTAACTGAAAATTCAGTTAAAGCTAGCTGAAAATTCAGTTACAACTGACTGAAAATTCAGTTACAACTGACTTAAAATTCAGCTATAACTGACTGAAAATTCAGTTATAACTGACTGAAAATTCAGTTATAACTGACTGAAAAATCAGTTATAACTTACTAAAATTCAGTTACAACTAACTCAAAATTCAGTTACAACTAACTCAAAATTCAGTCACAACTGACTGAAAATTCAGTTATAACTGACTAAAATTCAGTTACAACTAACTCAAAATTCAGTTACGTTTTGGTAATTCTGCGATACTTGTAACGAAAAATTCTGGAACTTGTATCTGAAAATTCTGAAACTTTTAACTTAATGTTCCGAAACCGTAACAGATAAAATTTTATATTCAGGTAACTGAAGCTTTATGCAGTTAGACGTAACTGAAAATTTAGTTACAGTTTGGCAAATTTCATTTAAAATATGATAAATTTAGGAAAATTCAGATACCGTAAATGAGATTTAAGACAAATTCATGAAAACTCAGTTACAGTTTGATAAATTTTAGTTACAATTTGATAAATTTTAGTTACAATTTGATAATTTGCAGATTCGGTTTCTGAAAAGTATCTTTTTTATAAAAATTTCTGTTATTTTCGTAAACTAAAAGTTCCACAAATTTACGAGCATTTCTAACAGTGGACAACATCATAATAAAGACAAGTCGCAAACTGTAATTTTTTATATTCATATATATATATATATATTCATAATTATCCATTTTTACTTTAGTATATATTTTTATTTGTTGTAGAACCAAATTATTAATTTAATATTAATAATATAATATCATTAATAATAATAGAAATATTAATAAATTTAATTTAAACATTTCAAGGGATTTTTAAAAATTTATTAAGTAATTAAGGAGCGACGAATGAATCAATTTTTAATATTTTGTTTATAAAAAGAAGGAAAGTATCTAGAGTTCGGGAAGATTTGAAAAGTAGAGGCTTGGTACTTCCGGCGTTATGTAGGAATTGTCGATAATTATTGGCGTCACGCGATTATCCAATTTTTCATTTCTCCATCCGCTTCCAAGCACATGCAAATAGGAGAGAATGACAACAGAAAGAACCGGTATGAAGCATATTATGTCAATAACCAATAGTTTTATCGCACGCGTGTTTTCACAACAAAATTACTGGGTATCACGATTCCAACATCCTGACATCAAGTAATTGAAAGTGACAGTCAGTGTGGTATACCTGTCGTCATTCTTGTTTCCTTTCTTGCTATATTTTTCCAGCAAAAATACTTTTTTTCCCAAAATTAAATTATACTAGAGTTACGTTTTATCTATTTACTTTTGGAAATTAGTTGTGTCCCGAAATCGAAATCTATAGAAATAAAATTATATCTTGTCCACTGTAAAATATTTTATAGACTTAAAAAAAATATTAAAAATATTTTGTGAGAAATTGCTAGATAAGAGGTAAGGGTTGAATATTGGGCCTATATTGACTGCCAATTCTGAACATGGAGAAAAAAAATCAGTTGAATTTACAGAAGTTATCTATTGAAATAGTGACAGTAGATATTTTCTGTTATATTCACAGAAATTTAACAGACACTTCTGTTAGTTTTATAGAAATATCTGTTAAATTTACTGTTAGTAATTTTAATACCTGTTAGTTTAACAGAATTTAATTTTAATATCTGTTAGTTTAACAGAAATTTCTTTAAATATAACTAAAAAATCTGCTGCTTCTATTTTAATAAAAAATCTGTTAATTATAGATTTTTTTCCTTTAAGATTCAATATTAGGTAGTTATTAACCGTTTGCAAATTTTTAATATCTGATCTGGGCTGAGTGCTTGGCCAATACTGGCTGAGTCCAGGCACAATCTAAAATCCCAAATTGAATATTTTCATTTTCAGTATCTCTGTCAATAAAAATTTAATAAATTCTCGAATAAATTGTCGAGTTCTAAATTGAGAAAGAAAAGTGATAAGGATGAAAGAATTGATTTTTTGTTTCTTTTTAGTATGACGATGGCCTGCACGGGGGCTACCTCGAAGGGGGCGGTGGTGGGGGTGGAGCAGGGCTGTACCACCCGGATCCACATGCCAGTGCCCGGGGTGTGCCAGGACTCCACCATAGTTCACACCTGGGGGCCATGGGCCCGGCCCACCCCCAGTATCCACCACCTCCGCCCCAACCACCCCACAATGTACTCGCGGCGGTGGCATCATCGGCGGCGATACCGGACGTCCACAAACGAGACAAAGACGCCATCTATGGGTGAGTTTTCACTTTCTTTTCTAATAATAATTTTTTTCCTGAGGGAAAATTGTACAATTGAAATTCTTTTTGAGCTGATAGCCTTAATATTTGTATATTTAATTTAGATATATTTTTAATGAGTGTATTAAAAAAAAGTTTTTTTTAATATTAATAAAATTAAGATGGATAAAAGATCAATTATTAAGAGCAAGATTGTAAACGTGGTAACAAATTTATATTTTTTATCCTCCTGATGTCCGACATAAATGTCATTGACCAAAACTCAGTTATCGTCTTCTTATGTGTTAAAAGACATGTATCTCATCTGAGATCTAAGCTTTGACATTCTCATGGTATTATCTACTTGTATCGAACTGATATGCCCCAAATAATGATTCCACTTTAGATTAGTAATTTTTTAAATCCAGATAAATTTTTTTTTCTAAATTAAATTTTTTCTGAGTAATATTTTGGTTGACACTTGCTCTAAGTAAGATATTTCAGAGTTTTAGGATACACAAAAAATGAGTGTTATATTTTATCTGACAACATAAATCTAGTTTTACAGTAGTCGAATTTGTGAAGAATAAAGGTGAATTTAATTATAATTTATGCTCCAAATTCAGATAAATTAATTAAGCTACTTTTGAAGAAAAATTCGCTCTTTTTAGAATTGGCAACCGTTTTAGGGTTTACAATGATTTATCGTAGCAAGATGCTCCGATTTCTGGTATACTGAGAACGGAAGCTTATTATTTTCGCGGCAACCCTGTAATTTGTCCACTCGTCGTGTGCCCGGGCGGAGATTCTAACTTTCCTGGAACGCCCGGATATTTAGGCCCCTTCACATTCCCCTGGGCTTTCTTTACGACCAAGGCCCACTTCATTCACGCGACTACTTTTGAACTTAAAAAATCCCCAGAAAGACCGAAAATCAAAAAACAATTTCTAAGTTCAGGAAACCTAAAAAGTTTACTGGTAAATTAGGCAAAATTATAAAAGATCCCACATTGTTCAATTTTAATTTGAAATTCTATATAAAATATAATTTTCCTTGTTAAAATTTCAGTTATTGAAAATATTGACTGGTAAAGTTTCTTGATTTATTTTTGATTTTCTTAGATACTTTTTATTGAAGATGTGTCTATTTTGACTTCTGGTTAGACTCTAGTGATAATGATAGAAAATTTATTTTCTTTCTTTTTTTCTTTATGTTAGAATGCGTGACACGTCAATGCAAAGTGTACAAGCTCTCGACTCTTATCGTGGATATTATCAGAGGCGCATATGATTCAAGTGAGTAACTCGACTTTTTGATGCTATCGAGTTGGATAAAAGAAAGAAAAATGTAAAATCGAAATCGAAAACCGACTACTCATGTACCTTTCTCGAGATTTTCTCGTTTTTATCGACACCGTTTGCCGTGGCGAGACCCAAGCTGGCTCCCAGAGATAATTGATAAGCACCTTATAGTGACGCGCTACTAACCGCTCTCAACTAATCTACCTTTACGGCGCCAAGATTGGATTACTCACCTTCTTCTAAGACTACACTTTATAAATAACTGCTCTCGCATCACATTAAAATTTCCACATTTTTCTTTATTCAGCATCTTTATTAGGCTTCATATTTTTCTTTCATTTAATCGGATTTTCCGCCTTCATAATTACATATAGTTTTTTTTTTTATTAGGAATCCTAACTTTGACTCAATATCCTAATTTAGGATATTGAGTCAAAGTTATAATAAGAGGTTGAGGGTCAGCTGTAAAAAGGGATTTGTCGAGGTGCCCAATTGCTTAAAGCCTAACGAGTGTTAATACGTTGTACGCGAAATTTACGGTGAAAAAGTCAGGACAAGGGGGCAAGAAACGGAAACCGCAAAACCACAGGTTCCACGAACAATGTTCAACAGGCCATCGTATATCATATCATTACCTTTGCGGTTCACGTCAACCCGACACCTAAGTCCTTCACCAGTCATTTGTCACTCCCACATGCACTTTTGTCAAGTCTTCTTATTTAAAAGCCCGCTCTTTCATCTCCCCGGATACATTTGCTCGTTTTAACGCCTGCCCATAAACAGTACAGAGTAACATCATACTTGTGACGAAACTTCAAAGTGGAAGAGAAACTTTGACAATGAAAGTATCAATTTTCCATGTAGCAGTAATTAAAATATTTGTACAAATGAATTTGATTTTTTTTAAAAACCATTTTGTTTACTCTGTTTTTTGAATATTTTATGTATAAGGAAAAATGTAAATGCAAAAAATGTAAATGTAAAAAATGTTTTTGGCCTGTAAAAAAATAAGCTTGTGGATCGATAAAACGTGATGAATTTACGTAGAATCACGGGTTCCAAGACATGCAGGTAATCGATCCTGATTGACTAAACACAAAAAATTCCGTCCACGCCTTGATCGATTAATTGACCTAATCGTTGTTTTCGTCGTTGAATCGACTACCATTTCTCTTCCATATGAAAAAATCTAGTAAAGTTCACGGTAAACGGTGTTAATTCACCGGTCGAGCAGAACGAGCGTGCGAACGACGAACGCCTATTATCTCTTTGCATAACTGAGAGAAAACTGTTATTTATTCCTCTCAAAATCGCTTCAAAAACCAACAAATAATTATTTTTTATATGTCGAAATGTATTTACTTATTGTTCAGTTACTAAAATACGGATACACTATGTTTCCTTAACATTTTTCGCGTTTTGTATTGTCCTCGAAGAAAAATTTCAAAATTCACAAAAATAGTTTAGTCCACATAAAATTTACAGGATATCTTCTTTATATAAATTAAAATTAAATAGAAGTAAACACTGTAAACACAGAAAATTCCAACGTCATTTTAATCGGCAGCAAGATAAAAAATCAAAAAACAAGAGACTGTAGCAATAGAATAAATTCACGGTGTCTAGCGTCCTGGAAATCTTTGAAAACCTGGAAAAGTCCTTGAATTTTTTTTTACTTGGAAAAACCGAGGAAAGCCCTTGAATTTCACTCATATTCCTAGAATTCTTATCACTCGAAATTTGAATGAGTAGTTTTCTTCAAATGACAGGCTTGCTACATCAGGTCAGAATATTCTGGAAAGTCAGAGATTTCTGGAAAGTCAGATAATTCTAGAAAGTCAGATAATTCTGGAAAGTCAGGGAATTCTGAAAAGTCAGGGACTTCTGGGCAGCCAAGGAATACTGAAAAGTCAGGGACTTCTGGGCAGCCAAGGAATTCTGGAACGTCAGGGCATTCAAAAATGGTCAGGGAAAATCAGGAAAAGACAGGGAAAACTTTCAAAGTATCAGAAGATTTTTTTTATTCAAAACATTATAATTATATCTCAATAGTTATAATTATAATTTAACAATTGATGTAATTATATAATTATAATATTACAAAATCAGGGATCGCAGTGAGTTTCCTATTCCCCTTTTTCCCCCTTTTCTCCCTTTCCCCTTTTATTCTGCAAATCTCCTAAAATCACTTTTTTGTATACATAGTTTCAGTCCCTTTTCTCCCTTTTTTCCCTTTTATATTCAAATTTTCGAATAATTTTCTAAGAATTATGAGAAATAGAAACTTGTGACACTCAAAAACTCTTTTAATGTTTTCTTAAATATCTCATAATTTCCACATTTTCAAAATCTACGAAAGTCTCTTAAAATCTCTTTAAGTCCTCCAGAATCTTTAAAATTAGTTTAAAATTCTTGAAAATGCTCCAAAATATTTGAGACTCTTCTGAAATTTTCTGAATACTTCCGTAATCTTCTGAAATTTTCTACAAAATCTTTTAGAATCCTTCAAAGTCTACAAAAGATTGCCGAAATTCTCTCAAATTCTTTAGAATCTTTAAAACTTATCTGAAATCTGTAAAAAAATTTCAAAATATTCTAGACTGTTTTAAAATCTACAGTCATTTATATTCTTCTGGATTCTTCCATAATCTTTTAGAACCTTCTGGATACTAAATAAATAATTTCATTTATCTATAATAATCTTATACAATCTTAAAGAATTCTTAATACAATCTTAAAGAATTCTGAAAAATTCTTTAATA
>JBAGKK010000288.1:214083-245781 GCA_037177015.1 Euceroptres primus
TAACAAAACATTTATTTCATTTTAATAAATGAAAAATATCTACCTTATTAATTGAAACAAATAATTTGTTTGGTACATTGTGTTTGATTTAAATAATGGATTTCCTTAAATTAAATCCATTTGATTTTATACGCATATTTATTTAATTTAAACAAAAATTACAATCCGCATGCGATAGTTCTTTAAAAAAACGCTAACAATGTTTAAAGCAAACAAAAAATTTATTTAATTTAAACAAGATTTATTCGATCTAAATAAAAATTGATTCAAATCAAATAAATAAGGACAAATAAAGAATTTGTTTAAATTAAACAAACATTTGTTTGACCCTATATCAACGTTATAATTTGTTTGATTTAGATAAATTTTGTTTGATTCAGACAAATTTTGTTTGAATCAAACAAATATTTTTCTTTTTTATATATATTTTTTTAACTGAATAAGTTATTTTCAATAAACACATTATTTGGAACAATTTTCGAAATTTAACACAGCGAATAATATGAAAAAGAGAAAACTGCCTTGAGGATCTATATTGGAAATGCTTGGAGTAACATTTCAGTTTGACGGGGTGCCAATAGACTCGTTGACACCGATTGACTCTTCTCGCCGACGGATCAGTATTACGGGTGATCCTTTTGCACGGCCGATCGCACTGGCTTCTCGAAGCACATGCCCGTATACGTCACGCGTATACGTGCTATGTATTATGTATCTCGAGCATGGATCACGCACATAACGTAGATGGGCTCAGAATGGGCTCACACACAGAATGCTGTGTATCCTCGCAGCTCACTTACCTCGGCAGCATCCTATAAACGCTTCTCTTATAAATAACACCATCTCTCCTCGTTTCTTCCGAGCTTTCGAGCTTTTTCTCCGTCTACGCATAATCTCTCTTCTCTCCTCTTCTTTCTCCTCTCTCATCTTTTCACCAGACCCAGAAGCGCGATGCGCATAATTAATATCACGTGATGAGCGATCGCCGCAAAACATTTTCAGCTCGCAGACGTTGAATCTGCACGCGCACTCAGGGAGGAGTCCATCTCTTCAGATTCATCATCTTTAACCGCGCTTTTTGCCTTCGCAACTAAACATTTTGTAAATTTTATTTAAGTTATAAAATATTGGTTTTTGTTTTGATAAAAGAGCAGTTGATAAAAATGAGTTATTTTGCGCAGGGAAAGGATTATAATGGTAATCAAAGTTCCTCTACTTATCAAGAATTTTAAATAGTATTTCAAAGTATTTTAACTGGTAAAAATATTTAGTTTTTGGATTTCTGAACTTTGGTATCCAAAATCCGTCCCTGGGGTGTCAGTGTGCGACCATGTGGTACCAATATAGAGGACACATTGTTGGAGAACGGACTTCGCGCCATTTTTGTTGCCCACGGCTTTTAGCGTTGCGATATACGCGAGATACCATCTCCTCTTCACGAAGTGGGTCCTGAAGTGCGACTCGTTTCGCTGCTCCCTTTCCTCTCGACACTTCAGTCGCTCAGTATAATGCGATCAACTGTTCGGCCCACTTGCCGAGCCACTCCAGATCTTCCGCTCTTTTTTATCACCAAAATAGCCCCCTGCCTTTCTCAAGTTCTAGAATTTCTGGTTTCTTTAGAGAAAATTTCAGTTTTAAAACGTAATTCCTTTTTGCAATTTAATTTAACTTTAAAATTGAAGTTGCCTGTAAAACTTTTATTTATTCCAGTAGATCAGATTCTCCATTATCATCAGAGCCTCTCATTTCTGTTCCTCCTTTATCGCCCAGCCAGAATCATAATGGACCCTAATTGCATAAATATAATTTCAATTAACAATTAAGATTGCCATTTTGCCTAATTGAATCGCCACTTGAGAGAGACAAACACTGAGTTTACTCGCTCGTTTTAAGGGGTGAACGTGGGACAGAGAAGATGACTACCGTCGTTGCATTAATTGTCATGAATCGCAAAATTATACGAACCGAGATTTTTTCTCGATGCTCGCATGCGGGCTAAGCACGTTCGATGACCTCTCGGGTTGTTTGGCCTGCGAGACGCCAAGATTTGCTACTTTTTCTGACGCCAAAGGTAGTAATTATCGTCTTTGCAAGATACATTTCATCATCGCTCATTATACAAACATGATTTTGCACTGAGGTGTCATGCACTAAATGTAGATATAATAGCGGCTTGATTTTTTAAAGATTTTATTAAAATGGATGAATCAACATTAATATGATTAGTATTTAATCGAACTGTATAGAAATTGGGTTTAAAAAGATGTGCAGTCGATTAAAACGAGGTCGTTCAGTTTCTTTATGTTAATAACAACTTTTTATACGAATTTCCATAACAAATTATTGTGTCCAATGCAAGAGAAGTTTAAGTAGATTATTTTTGTTGATGCTATGAATATGAAGATGAGAATTTACATTTGAAATTTCTATTTTCGTTTGTGGAATATTAAGGACTTTCGTTCGCATTTCGAGGACGCGGATGATTAATTTATTGCACGAATGTTGATAGGTGGAATAGAGATATTTATTGATGCTGGCACCTTTTTTGCAGGCTGTCGATACAAATGTACTGCGCGTCTCACATAGTCGATACATTATACTAGCGACGAGATACGTGGGAAGAAAAATGTACCTCGCGTCATTAATTACAATAATGACCGTCGCCAGCCATATACACGAGCGCGTGTCTTCGCAAAACGTGAAACACTAATCGCGCATAATTCCTGGATGCGAACACTATTTTTAAATTAATTATTCGCAATTACGCGCGAGGATTAAATAAACTTGTTGCCTTAATGAATTATTCACTTTCTGTTTTATAGCTTACACGCCAAGATGAAAATTGTCCATAAAGGGCAAAATTATTCTTGCAACTCATTTCATTAATTACAATGTTTACAAAGGAAGCATACAATGTTTCATGTCTTTTTTTATAAAAATTTTGTTAAGAAATGCAAATTATGGAGAGATAATTATTAAATAATAATTATTATTATTAAATAATTATTATATGATTAAATAATTATTAAATTAAATATAAATCGAGCAAGACGAGAGCTGAGGGTGGTCTTTGAGTCTTTTTTTTTCTTCAAAGATAGTGTCATTTCCTTGAAGCAGAATCCCGATATGCAATTAGCGAAACGAGATAGGGAATTAATTCCTGTTAATCCTTGTTCTGATGATATGGAGTAAAACAAAATTAAATCGGTACAATCGAGCAAAACAATTATCTTTGAAAATAATAGTATTCTTTCTTCTGTTTCAGATGGTACAAGCAATCCAAGTCCTCCGGTTTCACCTCCTCGAACTTGAAAAGGTGAGTTTAAAAAAAAAAACGTTTAAATATTAAGACATCTTGGGAAAAAAATTTAGAAATTTTAGATATACCAGGATTCTCTCAAGTTAATAAACTTCGTAGTCGTTTTCGACCCAAATTACTTCATTAGATATAAAAGAAATAATGCCTATGTTTCGTGCACTATGGTGTGTGCACTTCTTCAGGGCAGAAATTTACATAATTTACAGTTACATTTTTGTTTGTTTTACATAATTGACAGTTACATTTTTGTTTGTTTTACATAATTTACAGTTACATTTTTGTTTGTTAATAAATATTAAATATGTTTTCCACTTTTATAAACCAAAATTGGTATACTAAATTAATTCAAATCTGGACTTTTATATAGTTAAATTGTTGTCTATAAATTAGAGTTGTGAAGAAATAAAAGTTTTTTACTTCAACTATGTAGAGATCTTACATTAAATTCGATAGTTCGTGTTGGACACATTATATTCCATGGAGACACATTTCATTTGTTTATTAACCAAAATTCCCGTGAACTTAATCACAGGAATTTTGGTTAATTTAATCTTTTTTTTTTTTACTAGGAATTCACACCTCTCAAAGAGTCATCCCATGCAAAGAATAAATATATAATCAATGCAAAAGGTGACTGAGTCTCTAAATAATACTTATGTTGTAATAAATTTTTAGGTTATGAATCATGTCTGACATTATTAATTTGAATTGAATTTTTCTTAGGTTACACTTTTTACCTTTTTTTTTGTGTCAAATCCATTATTAGTTATTATTAAAACCATTTTTAAGTCATTTAGGAAAAACAACACGAAACTTTAGTTAAAATTTTAAAAACACATTATGCGCTTCATTCACGCTTCATGGTTACAGATAAATTAATATATTCAAAAATTTGAATAACGATGTACAAATATTCCTAGAGATGGCGCAGTAAGGCCCGCCAAAAATTACACATTCAATCACAGAAGATAGATTAAATTAAGCAAAACTGCTGTGATTAAGTTCATGGAAATTCTGGTTAATAAACAAATTAAATGTGTCTCTATCGAATATAACGTGCCTAACAACGAATTATCGAATTTAATGTAAAATCTCTACATAGTTAAGGTAAGAAACTTTTATTTCAACACAACTTTAATTTGTAATGAATGTTTGAAAAAATGAATGAAAAAACAATTTAACTATATAAAAGTCCACTTTTGAATTAATTTCGCATCCCAACTTTGGTTTATAAAAATGGCAAATATATTTAATATTCATTAACAAACAAAAATGTAACTGTAAATTATGTAAATTTCAGACCTGAAGAAGTGCACACGCCATAGTGCACGAAACGTAGGCATTGTTTCTTTTATATCTAATAAAGTAATTTGGACCGAAAACGACTGCGCGGTTTATTAACTTGAGAAAATTTCAACGGTCGAAGAAACATCGATTTTTTGTACCAGGATTGTTATATTTCGTTATAAAAATTGAAATAGCTTATCTCTAAGGTAGTAAAGTGGAAAATTCAGAATAACTTGAAATGGCAGATCGCAGGAAAGAATTGTTTTGCGAGGGATTGGCCAACATGGCGTATATGCCACATTTACACCAGTGAACAACTGTTATGACTGAGGAGCAATTTTCCGTAATTGTAGTGAAAGCTCGGCGTACTTGTATAGTATGTCCGTAGTTGGTCCGAGTGTTCTAAGTGGAGTGATTTAACTATGTCCGATGGGCGGTAAAGAAGCACGGAAATTGCCTCGTTTTCTAGGAGTTTGCTTTGCAACGTTTCTCTTCCCCAGAAGGAGAAAATCAAATTAAAAAATGTCCTTTGTTTTAAAAGATGTCCTGTTTTTCATTTCATGATAGAAATTCTTGTAGAATTCTTCTTATACCAAACATATCTGACGAGTGGAATATTCTACTGAAATGTTGTTCAAAAGTACTCGAAGCATAACAAATTTTGATTGCAAATTCATGGATGATCGAGGAAGTCTTTTGTTGAAATATTCTCGAGCATTGAAAAGAAGCCTAGGGAGGCTTTATTATTTTTTTATACCGGGATATTTTATCATACAAAATAGCGGACATCCATCGCATTTCCATCGAAATGGCAGCTGACGTGGAAGAGCGGCCATTGGCTCGGCCAATGAGAATCCCCCCTTTTCGCTTGGCTGCACCGGTCTGCCTGGTTTATCATGCAATTTTATAGCAATTTTCCTCATTTACGTCGATTACATTATTACGAGCCGATATTCAGCCGCCCCGGGCGAAAATATGAACTCTGCCCGTTCAAATTATCTGCGTATTATATGTATATTACCCATCACACCAGTAAACCCACTTTTGCGCCGTTGATCGTATCAGCCGGAAAATATTTGAGGTCGCTGAAAAACAAGAGATTAAGTTAAGAAGCAGATTTGCGATGAATGCAAGTCACGAATTTAAGTTAAAAAAACTGTTCAAAAAGTATAAAGATTCTGAATTTAAATTCATGTTCTTGTTTGTTAGAATGATGACACCTTTGAGTTATCGAGCACAGATTCTCTATTCTTGTCGGTCTCGATAATAGAAATGGCACGAGTCACTTGGCGCTCCACTAACCTTAAAGTATGAGAGAAGACATCATTAGAGAAATAACAGCAGAAATGCAAACTTGTCTGGAATCAGAATCCTTTGCTAATGTCAAAGATATTTAAAAAACCAATGCTTAATATTATTCTGATTAAATAGAAGATTATATGCTGCCATAATGAAACTCTTCTTTATGAATTTATGGAATATAATCTGGTATGGGTGAAGATTCCATAAATGCCGATCAACCATTGGAGAAGAGCCGCAATAGCCGGCGGTGCTGTGCGATGCATTTAACATTTTTGAGCCAATCGGGTATTAGCATAATTATGTTTCGCCGTGGCTGAAGGGAAAGCATCATGGCGACGAAGACAACATCGATGGGTTCGGGGTTGTGTTCAAAAGTTGATCCTCTTGCTTCTTAAAGTCCGGGCACCATTCTTATGCACTTGTACACACAAAAATACATAAATACAGGCTTGTATAGACTTGCACACAACGTCACATGAAGAGCGGTAAATTTCTTATGGGGCATTATGGCGCTGAGTACATACCAACGGGATTCATACTGGTACGACACGAAACCCTCTCCCCTCTGTAGTTGCGGTAGGGAACTGGTTCTAAAGTCTAAACTAAACCCCGGTCTTTCTATCTCCCTCTCAAGTTCCCAAGGGCAAATTTAAGTCAGAAATATAGAATATTTTTTCTGTATTAAAATAATTATCAGTTATTAAATTCTTCTAAGCCTAGAAGATGTTAACACATGTTGACATCAGATATTGTAGGACCATCCGTTGAGTTACCTTGAGTTCATTTCGCTTGTCTTAAGGGCGGTATTTTTTTTTAGTGAAAAATGATAGGAAGGAGAAGTAAGACACCCCAAAACGTTCATTACCTCTCGGTTGAAAAGGAGACCATTGTACCTTAAATGGGGTTCCACGCCTTTTTTTTTACCTATTTTTTGCCGCTTGCCTTTCTGAAAATCTGCAAGAATCCGAATTCCGAAGGGTGCATGGCTAAAAAAAAGAGGGAACAAAAGAAGTTTGTCACAAAAATTTTCCGAGTTAGACATATTGTTTTTCTTTTAGTACTTCCTGTGATAATTCTAAACAGTTTTGGAATCCTAAAAAAGCTGCTTTGTCATGAGAACAAAAAGACAACCCATCCGTTCCTAAACCTAAACGATTTTTCGTCGTTAAATGGTTCAGGATCGTTTACATTCTGCATTAAATCTGGTATATACTGGTGGAAGGTTATATACGAGGAAGAAATTCCCGTCATACCCTCGACCTTGTTAAATCGTCCATAAAATGGGAATAATCTCGAGTTACAGGCGATGGTGGCTTCCAAAGTGTCGTTTGCCCATTGACATCCTTTTTTTCAATGTTCAGACAACGATATGTCCTCTTTTATGAAAGCAAATACAACCCATGCAAATTGTCCACCACAAAAAAGTACTACCACCCACGAAAAGCTGCAAAGAAATGTTAGTATCTCGATAAAAAATTGTTTAGCACTCAAAACAAAATTTTTGCTTCAGTAAAATGCCGGTTGTTAAAGAAAGGTTTATGAAAAAGTTATTTTTCCGACTGCTTCTTATTTGTTGATGGTATCCGCTTGACGAATTTTAAACATCTTCACACCTTAACATTGAGCAATTGGAGAATTTATCATTGTCCATTACCTCGATTAATCCATCAACTAAGTTCAAGATCACGTCATATCTTAACATTTGCATAAAGTAACCATCATGCCTTTTTTATTCCCAACGTCCAGGTGTTTGCGTAAATTGATTGACGGATTAATATAAATTCCGACTACTCTCCCAGGGTCGATGATCTCGAGAAGTTTGATAGTTTTCGATCTTCACGACCCCGGCCTATCACCTCGGTAGATCTTCCAAGACCAAAGATGAGAATGACTCGGAAAGAAAAAGAGATGGTGTAACCATAGCTGTAGGTTTTAGGTGTTTGGTACAGACATTTCAGAAGGGTCAGGGTGGCAATCTTGTGGTGCAGGTAGTCTTTGGCAAGGTATCCATGTAAAGTAAACTAATATGGATCGTTGATTTCGGCAATCTTCTTCTCTATCTTTCTCTATATATTCTCTTTTCGCTTGAAAAGATGGCACTGGTCTTCAGATTTTCTTCATCCATTGAATATCCAATTACATTCTCAGGAATGGTATGCATCATTTATCACTTCTCTTGTATCCTTCATTTTTCTTTTGAAGGCTTGCTGAATTACATAATTAATTGTTGGTTGATGATCAAGTTCATAGAAGAGATTGTTGATCGAGATAATGAAAAATGTATCAGTGTACTTAAAATTTTATCTTAAAAATCATTTTCCTTTTAAGGAAACCTCTCTCTGTCTTTAAAGGGAAATGTTCCTAATTTGAAGTTGCAGGTCTTCCTCCGAGATAAAACAGCATTCCTGCTGATAATGGATTCGAATTCTTTCTTACTTTATTAGAAATTCCTGTTGTGGCCTTGAATCGTTTGTTGTAACTTAAGCGGGTACTGAGTGATACGATACGAAGAGGGTAAAAAGTCGATCGAATTCCCGGAAGCGAAACTGATCGCTTCAGGCTCTACGTGGTTGATCGATGTCTTCCCCACTAGGGTAGCGAATAATACAAGTTGCGAACGAATCTCTTGAATATCATCAGGAAGCGTGATTAGAATATCACAATAGATATAATTAAGAATATAAATTCTGAGCCATCTTTATGATTTCCTGTGGGATCTTTTTCTAATTGTAAGATGAAAAATTCGGAATCAGTAGCCTGAAGATGAAAACCGTTTTATCTGAGGAATGGTATTGATGTTGGTAGTAGAGTTTAGCAAAGAACAGGTACACAGCTTGGTTCATGGCAGTGAGGACATTGTGGATGAATCGATGTCGTCCGCTATCGAAGATCGTGCGCTTTGTTTCTTTTCTTCTTGGAGCATTGTCGGCCGGTTCGGCTCGACTCCTGCACGGTGGATCAAATTCTAACCAGTCCGGCATTATAGCTGGTGTCCTTCGAATCCTCTATCTCTACCCTCTCCTCCCTCGCCTCTTTCATCTCCATGGTCTTCCCGTTCTCGTTCCCGCCTCCGTCGGGAGTCTAGTCATCTACAGGCATTGTGTTACCTTCTTCCATGCACTCCACCTTGAAGAAAATCTCGCCGTGGAACGAGAAGAAAGGTCTCCGATGAGAAAAAAGTGTAAAAAAGCATGCCGCATTATCTAGGGCACCGCCCTGCTTGTCTATAGTGGCGAATGTAACGAGCGCGACGAATCCGGACTCGGCTCGACCCTGGCTTTTTTCTCAGACAAAAATACGGATTGGGCTCTCGACTTTGTGGGTAAAATGTGAACAAGACCAAGGATACGACTTTTTAGGTATAAGATAGTAATCATAGTACAAAAATCGACCATATTATGTATACTGTGACAGTTTTCTGATTCTGCAAAAGGTGTGCAATTTGGGAGCAATGAAGATGCAGATTGTTTGTGGACAAGATGGACATTGCGCTATTACATATAAATACCTGATCGGAATAAGTTTCGATAGGCAGGTAGGAGTTCGGATAATGTGTCTAGGTGTGTCTATCTGTATCGTTGTCGAAGGGTATATACGAAAGAGGTAGAACTGAAGAACAAGAAGACGCTGAGGAACTAAGGAGAAACCAAAAGAACGCGATGCGGCATGATCATAATACGCGCGCCGTCTCCTCGCCGATTTACATATAACAAGATAACGATTTTTATTTGTTTTTGCTTATATAATATATTTTTTCTAAACCGATTCCGAGGGACCAAGTAACCGCTGCGACAGTCGGCTACAGGGAGCAAGAGCGAGAAAAAAGAGGGTCTGGCCTAAGGAAGGGCGGCTCGGAGGGAAGCGGACGGGTATCCTATAGGCCTGTCAGCCCTCATTTGCATACATAACATTCTGGTCGACTGGACACCGGTCAGGCCTCCTCTCCTGCAGCTTCGGCATCTCTCTTACTCTCTTCAACTTTCTCGCTTTATCTTTCTCGTCTCCTCTTTCTTTTTTTTAGCTTTCTCGCTCTTGGCTTCGAAACGCTCTTCGAGATGAGTCTGCCATATCGATACCCGTACCTCAGATCTACCTCGAGCTACTGAGCCTCCAGCTGTAATCGACTAAAAATCGGCCCTTCAACCAAGACTCAGAACGTCTTACGAACAGTTGATTCGACTCTGGTGTAAATCGTATCCTGCTCCTGAGGTTCACTACCTTTCTTCCTGGTTGCAGTTTTGGACACTCTGTTGAGGTGTTGGCACAGCTATAGATTTCGGAATAGGTTACACGGAAAGATACTGTGGTTGGCCGAGCCTTAAGTATGGTCGCCTCAACCATAGTATATTGAAAAATATGGCCTAGCCATATATATGATTGCTGCATCGATAGCGACTAGTTGCATTGCCTTGGTTACGTGAGTCAAGGGATATGGTTATTCTGACCATAGCAATAGATGAGAAGTCCGATCCGAGATGGTTCTGAGATCCTTATAAATAGTTAAAGTAACCTAGTCGAATTGGTAACCAAAAAAAAAAAAAACCACTTTGCAAGTACATCTTAAGGTGCCATATTGTATCGACCAAATCAGATGGATGCGGCGTCACAGTAATTATGGTCTAGACAACCATTGTAAATTGCTATATGAATTATGAGTATACGCAGGGTGTCAGGGTAATATTAATAAAAAGCAAAGCATGAATTTAAAATCACGTAGTATATTTTCTATATTAATATTCCATAAAATACATGAGACATATATATATATCCTCAAAAACTTCAGGCAACCTTTAACTTGTTTCTCGACTGCAAATAAAAAAGAAAATGTGAACTATACTGGAAATAAAGTAATATGCAAAGAAACAATTTCATTATAAAATACTGGTTGTAGGGGGGGACAAAGGCTGAAATAATAAAAATCATTAATTTCTTTTATACCTGAAATGCTTATTGGCAGTAGAACAACCTCATTTTTACCAGCATATGTTTGCCGTGGCCTCAACTGACAGTGCTGTCTCACGCAAATCCTTGTTGAGACTAATGTACTTATCGTACAACTTGCCCTTTGCCAGACTAGTTTTGCCTCTCCTCGGAATGTTGGATGGGATGTAGTAGGTACACTGATTTTTAAAAATTTTTTTAAAAATAATAATTCTACAGTATCTAGATACCTAGGAAGTGTCCTCATATATTGGCAATGATAATTACCTCTTCCTCACCAGAAAAAGTTGCGCAGATAGACCGTCCAACTCCTGGAATCGCGCTGAGGTAATTTTGCATCAGAATGAAAAAACAGAATTAAAACTGACATTGTAAACTTATGCCACAATCCGTAATAGTATCTTTTAACATATCAGTGCATGTTACTCTATACCCTAAGTGTACTTACATTATATTTGTGTTGGGTCCATACTCCGCATTAATAATGATTCCCGACAGCTTCACTCGGGCGTTATTTTGGAGACCTTTCGCTCGATGAATTTCCATCAGGTACTTCCCTTCAGCACTTGTGCTTAGTAGACCAAGTAGAGTCTGCAAAACAATAGAATTACAAACATCAAATTTCATATTATGCAAGGATAAATAGAAATTAGATGCCAAAGAATTAAAATTCTAAATTTCAAAATCTTTTTTATTGAATTAAGTTAATACTTAATAGAGAATTGAAGCGTGAAGTTTGAGGTTAGAATTTTGACAAAACAACGCCAGTACGTGAGGACGAAATGTTTCCTTTCTGGAGAAAGAGGCAGTCAGTGGCAGTGGAAAGTAAAATGGCGCTGAGCATAGAACGCATCTATATCATACTAAAAAATATGGTTGTGTTCGCCATAGATACTGAATTAGGTACAAGAGCCATTTAGAATGGACAAGACAGCCTCAGTATGGTTAGCACATCCATATATCGGCCAATCAAATGTCTATGGTTCACACAGCCATTTCACTTAGTATCTGCATTCATAGCTTAAGTTGTATCAACTATGATTGTGGATAACTCAGCAAAATTATATGTAACAATATTTGAATGGCTGTAACAACCATACCTTTTCTTTCAGTGAGAAGTAGTTGAAGTGTTGAGATGTGGAAAGATGATGAAAATCAACTGGGAGGATGAGGTCAATCATAGTTTTAGAAGTAGTACAAGGAGGTTAGTAGTAGGATGAAGACTGGTTAACAGGAGAGCATATATAAAGCAGTAGGAATAGGAAAGTGACGTTTTAGTAAACACTACGACTTAGAATACGTAAATTGTTCAAGGCGGGATTACTGATCACAAATAAAACCATGATGAGATGAGCTGTCTCAATTTGAAAGTGCGGAAGCCACAAATCTCAAGTTCACAACTGTTCTTCTTTGGTGACAGTTTTGGGATGACAAATCTCAAGTTCAAAACTGTTCTTCTTTGATGACAGTTTTGATGATGACAGAAAGCAGTCAAAACTTTAGGATGTTATCATGGGATTCATTACTTATGCAATCTTGCCACCTCTATCAGGAATCAATCTTGATGTCTGGTGTGCACCAAAAGTCCAAGTATCTAACCCCTCAGTTGTTACAGATGGATGCTAATTTGTAACGAGTTCCACTAATGAAATTTTTGTGTTTTTTTCAGGTTCACGAGTTGTGTGACAATTTCTGCCACCGGTACATCAGCTGCCTGAAAGGAAAAATGCCGATTGACCTGGTGATCGATGACCGGGACAGTACGAAACCTCCAGACATGGGTAACGGTTTGGATGCTGGTGGACCGAGGAGTACAGCAGACAGCGCGAGCCATACCGACGGAGCCAGCACGCCGGACGTCGTGAGTACCTCACCATCATCAGCGTCTTACTATCCGCACGACGCGATCACCCCCCACCACCATCACAACCATCACCACCATCACCAGAATAATCACGCCAGTATCGGCAGTACCACCCCCTTGCAACTGAGCCAAAACCAAAGCCAAAACCACCCGCCGCCGCCACCACCGCAATCGAACAACACCACTACCACTATTACTACCCCGAGTAGCGCCGCCACAACTCCCAACTCCCTAAAGCGTTCGCACCAGCAGATGATGATGGCAGCCGCGGCGGCATCCGCGATGGCCTCCTCGCCGCACGCAGTAGCCGCATCCGCGCCCCCTGCGCATGCGCACGCGCACGCCGCCCTCGCCTACCACAGCATCAGCTCGGCGATTTACCCGTGTTCGTAATAATCGTTCAATCGCGATACATTGTTGTTCGCTGTTCTCTTATTCCCGTTCCGCAGATGCCTCCGATTCTTCGATCTTTGCTCACCATCCTCTGCTTGTTCCTCTTCTTGGAGTCTAGCTCGAGTCTGCACATGGAAAGGAAAAATTATAGTTGGATCAGTTTTATAAATCCCTGATTCAGAGATAACTGTAGTTGATCGGAGCATACTGACAATATTCTTGAAACAATGAAAGTCTTAGAAGCAAATGTGACCTATTAGTATATTTAGTTGAAGCAAGAATGTGTTTGTCTGTTTTGGTGTTACGTGGTTATGTTCTCGGGGATCGATATTGATTAAAGAAAGGCACTAAATTCTTGATTCTGCACTAAGGTCCAGAACTCGATTGTCAGTATCTCTGATCTAGCCATAACTATCCTTGAACCGACGATATTGACATAAATTGACGATATTGACCTTGCAAAAATCGTAGTGATTTCATGACTATCATTTTTAAAGAATGAGTTTATTGTACTTGAGGTAAATTCTTGATTCTATCACTAATTTCGCGGATTCAACTTAATTGTCAATATCGTTTATAATATTGAATGTTAATTTTGGCTTTAGGGTCAGAATAAATAATTCAATTAATTTTTAATTGAACCAAACGTTTCGATGCACAATTGTGGCCCTCCTCAGTGGTTTTCGTTTATTCTGAAAAAAAAATTCACAAATATATGGTATCAAGGACGCAGTGTACGAATATAGTTTTAAAAATTTTTTTGGCAGATTAATATACTTTGGTGAATTTCACAGTTTGAATGTTGTAAGAAATTAGTCATTTGGTATAATAGTCTTAAGTAATTTTTTAGAGTGTGCAATGTGATTTAGAGGAAATAAAGAATAAAAAATTTTGTTGTTGTCCTTAGAATGATTGGACAATTGTTTTAAACAATTAATAAATTTTGGACATTTGTTTTAAGCAATTAATAAATTTTGGACATTTGTTTTAAGCAATTAATAAATTTTGGACATTTGTTTTAAGCAATTAATAAATTTTGTTATAATATAATATTAGAATTTTCAAATTTGGTTTAGTACAGTCTTAAATAATAATACCTGTATTATTATTAGGAGTAAAACATAGGAGTAAAATCACCTAACTTCGGACACTGGCCCTAACTTCGGACACCTATTATTCTTGTGTTTATAGTAAGTTTTTAGTACAAAACTTATTTTTTACATCATGTCAAGCTTTAGGCTTTTAATTTATGTCACTTTTATGCCATTTAATTATCTGGAAACAAACAAAAATGGATGTCTGAAGTTTGGGGCAGTGTCCGAAGTTAGGTGATTCTACGGTATCTTTATTTCTTCTAAATCATATTGCATAATCTACAAAATTACTTAAGATTGTATTATACCAAATGAATAATTTCTTATAACATTCAAACTGTGAAATTCACCATGAATATTAATCTGCCAAAAAAATTTTTTAAATTATATTCGTACACTGCGTCCCTGATTCAAAATATTTGTAAATGTTTTTTCAGGATAAACGAAAACCACTGAAGAGGACCACTATTGTGCACCAAAACGTCTGGTTTAATTAAAAATTAATTAAATTATTTATTCTGACCCTAAAGCCAAAATTAACATCCAATATTATAAACGATTATTTTCATCAAGGATCAATATAATCCACCACTGATTGGGGGATTGTCAATATCCCTGGTTTCCTTAATTTCTTATCCCTACAACTATAATTTTTTTTCGTGCAGAAGGTCTTCCATCCTGATGATCAAGCTTCAAGAATGGAAGACCCTAGCGACTTGGATTAGACTTTGAGGATAGATGTTCTGCAGAAAGATGTTTCACAAGACTGAAGATGATTAGCTCTGCGGAACGCGAGTTAACTCCGCGTTTATCGTACGAAAATCTTGTACTCGTTCTCTTTCGCCTTCTTTCTTTTGGTTTCACATAAGAGTCTCTAAAAAATGTCAGATTGATTTTATGATACGAGAATCATGTTGGATGAAATAAGAATGTTTGGTCTCTATCCAAAGTACAGAGTCGTTTTTTTTCTGGATTCGAAATTTTTAAAGTCTTTAGACGTTTGTTTAAAGGTTCATATTGTTCTTTGCTTTCATGGAGAATATTTTTTGGTAGAGCGAATGTTCCTGATTCCAACTGTCGCTGTGTATCAATACCGGAATAATGAATGAAAATAGCAGATGCTGTGATATTGAATTTGGCATGAAATATTGGAAATCGTGGCTTAGTAACTCAGATTTTCTTTATTAAATTAGAATCTAATTAGAATGAATTATTCGTCGAAAATCAATTCATTGATCAACGTCCAATTGTTACTAATTCATTAGTTCTCAGTTTAATTGATTAAAATCAATTAAATCAATTAAAATCAAAGGCTGCCACTTTTTTGATTTTCAGTGTTTTATCGCATCTCTTTCCAGCGACAGTAATCCTTTCCTATCTTTCGTTCGATTCCAGTTCTTCTTTCTCTGGGATGGAACCTATCTTTCAATAAAATATACGAAAGACTTGAATGCGCTTAAATTCCTATTCCGTTAAAAAAGTGACTCAAAATCGCATTTCTAAACTGCAAGATTCTTGATAAACATGTTCAAAAGTTTCCACTTTCGAACATCGTCTAATTATAATGTTTGCGATTTTTCTGCACTTTTTTAATTTCATTTAAAAATCCTATAATTTCAAAAAAATTCCAGAAGCTTGCGCCTGTTTTGTGACGCTTTTAATATCCTTTTCCCATTAGAGCTTTTGGTCTAAACCCCATTTGCTCCCTAATTTCTTGATGTCATTTTCAATTTTAATTTGCTCTTCTGGATGTATCAACAATGAAGAAAAAAAAGAAGGTGAATGTAGAACAAGTACGAGATCGCGGATTTGTTTTCGGGCATTAAGAGGGCGAGCGTCGATAGATCATTTTTAGGCAGGCGCGAGACTTAGAAATCTTTTCCAGAATTTTAAATCGACTAGGAAATCGGACTAGGCTGCAAAACGTGTAAAATTTTGACAGAGGAGTGAATAGCTTTTTATTCAATTTCTAGATGGTACAAAATATCTTTTTACACTTCGTACCATTTTTGTAAAAACTTTTCTTTCCTTATTACTCTTGAATTTTCTTGTTATTATTGACTTTCTATAATTATTGACTATACTTGCTATTCCTTTCTAATTTTGGACCGTTTCCGCGTTTTTTAAACTTTCGCGAACAGCGAAACAATTGCTCAAGGGTTAGACTCGACGAATCCGGAATTTTTCGGGATAAACACAGTTCGGTGTGAAGTTTATGCAGAACGACAGAAGTAAACTATAACAAATCGTGTATAAACGAGAGAGCGTTTGAGTTGATCGAGCGTTCATTGATCTTAATCGTGATCAGGATATACGTAATAGGCTTAAGGCATCGATAGGGTCACAAAAGTGAATCTGTGTCTATTTTTAAACGAGAGTCGGAGTACGTGGACTTTATTTTAGAGATCGAGAGTGAGACATAGAAAAGCTATACGCGTTTCGAGGAGTTAGAGATCGTTAGTTTTTAAATTATATACATATTAGTAATTAGGGTTACCATACGTAAATTTTATTGCGCGAATCAACAAATGACACGAAGGGAATTGTCGAACGCGGAAATTCTAATTACTACAGTTTTTGTGCGAATGAGCGAGAGTTAACGAGAGAAGCGAACGTGAGTCTGCAAAACGAAATCGCCTTAAAAACAACCAGTTGGAGAAGACAAAAATTGATTAATTTTTCTTCTCAAGTACAATTTTATCGCGACTTGTAAATACCTAAAAATCAAAAACTTAACGCGATTACGTTTTGCTCTCGTGAGAAAATCAAAAGGGACTTGTGTGGTCTGCCGTTCTTCACTAAGTACACGCTTTTAACACGATTTTTTTTTCTTTTAAATGCTCATAACAAAGTGAAAGCTTAGGTAAAATGAAACAAAGAAATTACGAGTTGCTAGACGTCCCCGCGGTAAAACTAGGTCTCGGTACTCGTAACTAGGGAGTTGTGTGAGGTACAAGTCCTGGCCGGCAGGGCGCGCGAAGTCCACCCCCCAATCCCCGTACTTGAAAACCCTGTTAAATCATCAGAAAAAAATTGAATTGGACCGATCAAGTCATTGCGGTGCCCTTGAAGAAACCCCGCACCCCTGAAAAATGTGCCATCCCCCATTGATCAGTGGACCACACATGCCTATTGTGGGCATGTGTGTGTCGCTAATATGTCAGCACACACGCAAATGTGTGTGCACACACATGTACACTTTTTCACACGATTGTGCGACAGTGACACGAAGACTCGATCACGCACACATATACAGGAACAGACACACACGGACAGAGGGTGGCAGACAAAAAGGTGCTCGTACCAGCAACAGGTACGGCAAAAAAAGGGGTGCTGGGCGCATTCGGAGGGCACCATGGTCGAACAATAAAGGCCTGGTGATATATATTTTTTTTTTCACCGCCGAAGGTCGACCTTGATGTCCTTGATCATAATAGGTTGTTTTAAGTACGGAGGTTGGAAGGTGGACTTTGGGCCCCTGTAGGTCGGAACCCTAGTTACGAGTGCCGAACCTAGGGTCGAGAATTTTTTCTCGGCTGCGAAATTGCGACTTGTTTGTCTCCCTGTTGGAGATTCAAGTGTTCACTGAAAAATGAAGAGATGATAAGTGAGAGAAAAAAAAGTTCCTTGATAAATTGTATAGCAAGGCTTGTAACTGTGGAAGCAAGATGATAAATTTTTGTCTAAGATTATTAGTAGTTTTCAGTGCGTTTTTTTATGAGACTCGATTTACGGCATTTTAATAGTTAAGTTTGAGACTGTGAACAGTTTTTTTCATTGTTTGTTATTGTGAGTCGATACATCACACGATTGTGAGTTTTCTTTTTGTCGAGAGAAAGTTTGGTGTAATTGCATAATTTCGGGGATGAGGGAAAGGTTCAAATTTTGTAATTTTGGGTTATTATTTCAACGATTTTTTGTGTGAAAATTGCTAACAAAATGAGAAGCAGTTGAGGAAAACAAATCAGTTGAGGGAAGCAAATCAGTTGAGGAAAATAAATCAGTTGAGGAAAACGAATCAATATGAAATTTAATGTACACGCTAAAACTGAACGAATCGAACCATCCTGAATTATTTTACATTCTACGATGTTTAAAATTAAATAATCGTTTATAATGTTGGATGTTTATAACGTTAATTAACATCCAACATTATAAACGATTACAATGTTGAATGTTACATTATACATTACATTACATATGTAACATTATAATCGTTTATAATGTTGGATGTTAAGCAATATCCAACATTATAAACAATTATAATGTTGGACGTTCATTAACATCCAACATTATAAACGATTATAATGTTGGTTGTTCATTAACATCCAACATTATAAACGATTGTTGGATGTTCATTTACATCCAATATTATAAACGATTATTTTCATCGACGGTCAATATAATCCCCCACTGAGTTTTAAAATTAAAATTATAAGTTTTTCAAATTGGTTTGATTCGACCAGTTTTACGGTAATTAGTCGCTGAAATTTTAACAGTATTAAAAAATACCAAAAATAAGGATTCAAGAAAACAAAATATATTGGAAAAAATTGGAAACTTTGAGACCTTTCCCAAGCTAGAAAGTTTTAAGATGCGAAAAAAATCACGTGAATACTCAGTGCCATATATTGCGCGCAAAGACTGTACTTAAAGAGATGAAAAAAAAGTTATGGAGGCGCCGCATGATTAGTCTTTTTTTAATTCTTTTTTTTTGTATTATGTCATCGTCGGAAGAATTCGACGATTAACTTCTATGCCCAACTGTCGTCAAGCGCTAATGAAAGTCACTATTGAATCAACCCATCGTTTCTAACAAAAATTCAGCCCTGATCTTAATAAAATTTCATCTGACATTTTTTATCGCGATATTTGCTTTAGTTTTTTTTTTGAGACGTGGTTTTCAGAAAAAAATGATTACCCATTATGAAATAATTTTTGTAACTATTTATATATAAATATATCAATAAATTTATAACCTTTTGTGTGTAATCTAGAATTAAATAATTAAGTAAAATTTTTGATAAGTTGGGCATAGAAGAGGAGCGCTCAAGGAACAAATACGAACCTATTTAAGGATAACGCCAATTATTGATGTCGTGTTACGTTTTTGTTTCGCATTGTTTCCTTCTATTTGTTAATAATTTTTCTCCTGGACGCGTTAACAGTCACGAGTAAAGAGTATATAATAATTATAAATGTGTATAAAGTCGAAAGCGGAAGTGTGAAGAACTCGATTATTCGGAAACAAAAAAGAAAAAGAAGTTACTCAGCGAAATGAAATAAACTTTTTACCGAACGAAACAGAGATTGTAAATGTATGTGTGTTACATTTTACAACTTAATAGGCTTAAGAAAGGATAAAAAGAACTCACCCGCACATTGTATACGACTAGCATTATAGTGATATAATATATTACCGATAACGATACTGTTTAAACTATTGTCTCAATCAACGTATTTTCATTATAAATAAATGTTAGCCTTGTTGAGTTAAAAATCAGACTCTTTCATTTCACCGTTCACTCTCGCACGTTAGACACTAAATTAGACATTAATTTAGAGTTTAAAATAGACATTAAATCAGAAATTACATCAAAATATCGAATCCCTTCGTGTCATACTACAGTTCTCGAGAGGATCAAACAATTAGGTTAATTTGAAACTTCAAAGCGAATTGCAGCAGCATCATTTGGTCGGAAGTTGTCGATGGAGGAGGGGGGGGGAAATAGCGAGAGGGGGGGAGAGAGTGATAGAGGGGCAGAGAAAGAGAGAGAAAAATAAAGAAAGAGACGAAGACAGTTCGCGTTGGTCATAAATCTCGCTTAACCCTCCGCTAATAAATATTTAACCCTTTAAATTTGCAACAGCCCTTAGCGTGTAGCCATTTGCATAAGACTTCTATTTCATTTACACATCGCATAATTGAATATTTAAATTCAATTGCTCCCCGTTACGCGCTCGCAGTTTCGAGCCGCAAAACTGCAGTAAAACTTGTAACGGGGCCACTTTCCTTCCTCGACCCACCCTCTTTCGAGATCCCCCACTCTCTCTGTCAAACCCTCACCCCAAAGTCCCTCTTGCCTCCCCATCCTCTCCTCGAAGCGTATTAACCAACGTTCCACCCCTTGGGAGCCCTCGGAAAGTGATTCAAGAATATTTCGCCAGGGGGAGGGACCAGGATGTAAGTCTAAGTCCCAAACGTTATTTACAGTAAATAATGTTGGCAACATTGTAGGTTTCAAGTACTACCTCCATTTAGTAATTATTTACAGTAAATAATGTTGGAAACATTGTAAATTTCAAGTACTGTCTCAATATACTGCCGTCCTGATGAAGAAATTGTTCAGCTGGATTTTTATCAAAAATGTGTTTTTTATAACGTTGGGTTCGTTATTAAAAGACGAATTTAACTCTGCTAATCATTATTTAAAAGTGTATCTAAATCTCGAGAAAATCTGGATTAGCATATTTATCAGATCCTGATTAAAAAAAAACACATGTGCGCAGATGTGTTTTTTTCATAAGGATCTCGGTCTTCCTACAGGCCGATTTCCTGATATCGAATAGCACATGTATATGATAAGTTTCTTCACCAGGATTCGGGGGTAACTGTCAGGGTGTCTAGCGGACCGGGAAAACCCCGGGAATTTTATTTTACCAGGAAAAACCCGGGAATTTTATTTTACCGAAAAAAAAACCGAAAAAACCCGTGAATTTTATTTATGATCGAGATTATACTTATATTTTATTTTTTTATTTTTCAGATTTCAATAGCATTTAAGCAACTACTTGTGATTCTGTTAAAAAATATTTATTTTACGTGTTACGAAAGTTTTAAGTGTATTTAATATGTATTTTCGATTAATATTTGTCACTTCAGTCTGTGATTAAACATAAGTTTGGCACGTGTAAATAAATAATTATCTTCTTTACGATATAAATTTTAAAAATGTATATTATGTTAAAATTCTCTTTTCTATGTATATGTTCACTTTTAAAAATCTCAAAAAGACATTTTTAAGTTGATCGGGGACTAAAAATTAACCGGGAAATAACGGGGAAAAATCCTGGAATTTTAAATGGTCTGATCGCTAGACACCCTGACTTTGAACTGCTGATCCTTGTAAAAAAGCACATCTACATTTTTTTACTTTTAAAGCAAAATTAATTATAGTTGATTAATAATATAATAAATAATAATTACGGTAGAGAGGGGCTATTCGCGCATGGTGGGGCTAATAGGTACAACACGCTTTAAGTGTGTTTTTTAATATGATAATTTAAATCAAAATAATAATTTTCTAGTGTATAAGATTTAGAAGGATTTCTACTTTACTGATAAAACTTTACTTACTTTACTGGTAAAAGTAATTTCTTTCATAAATGCGAGTTTGTACTTTCATTATTAGTTCAAAGGTGATATATGAAAATTCGAAAATCGGCAATACATTTCGGCTGGATCAGCAAGTTATGGTGATAATTTTTCAGTTTTATGCAGTCGGTTGTTTGTTTTTTTAAAATTATTTCTTTTTAAAAAGCGAAGCTGAAATAATATTAATAATTTTTTAATCAAAAGTTTTTGAAATATAACTGTATAAAATATGAGGTTACCTGTCAGAAATCTAATCTCACTTTTCAGTTTCTATTATTTTCGACTTTGTGCTGCATTTTGAAGATTTTACCACCAATTATAAGAAAAAATGTTATCTCTAAAAAGTTATCAGTAATTATTATTATTTTAATATGCAGCAAATTTTTTTGCTTCCAGGAGAAAATTTATATCAGTTAAATTATAGATCAGTTAAATTGCTCATTTGGGGATGGCTAGTAAGACATTTGACATGTCTTACTGGATGTTAAACAAATATGGATGTTAAACAAATTATAGATCCTTCTAAAAATATATTTCGTTAATATTAATGTTGATGTTTATTTGTTTTATTTTTTTCTGTTTAATAAATCTCAAGCTAATCTGAATTTTTTAATTAAATTTTTTCATACTTTATCATCAGATAATGGCCCATTTATAACTAATTCATCAGTGAATTTTGACTGAATTTCAGTGAATTTTGAATTAGTTAGTGGCACTGTGAAAATTTTGACTGATTCAGATTTAGAGAGTACATAAAATTCCATAGATATTTTTACTAAAGTATTTAAGGGCATTTTTTGTGGGTTAATACATTTTTGAATCAAAAAAATCAGGATGCTTCGAAAACATCTTCCTGCCTAAAATTTGTGTTGTAAAATTCATTCTCATAATGGTCTCCTTTACATTTAGACTAATCAATAAAGAACATTCCATGGAGATTTTTTCTGAGGCATTTAGTGGGATATTTTTTGTGGTTTAATACATTTTTGAACCAAAAAAGTCAGGATGTTCGAAAACATCTTCCCGTCTAAAAAACTTTGCGTAGTAAAATTTATTCTGATAATGATCTTCTTTACACTTAGCCTAATTAATAAAGAACATTCCAAGGAAATTTTTTTTGAAGTACTTAAGGGGATATTTTTTGTGGGTTAATAGATTTTTGAACTAAAAAAGTCAGGATGCTTCGAAAACATCTTCCTGCATGAAAAACTTGGATTTACCACAAATACCACGAATGGTTCCACCCTCTAATTGGAAACCACGTGTTCTCCAAGGCCCCCTTCTTCCTTTTTTTTCTCTCTCTCGCCTTTTTTTTTTTGTGGAACGTCGACGTAAATATTTTTAGAATGTATTCAAACGCCCCACGTGTAGACGCATTTTTTCATTTCTTGGTGTTGGCACACCTACGATGGTTAGAGAGATCCGTCTCTTCTACATTCTCAAACGACGTCTGGCGTCGAAGCACGTATTTTAAAATATTGGGTATTTTGAAGATTTCTTTAAATGTAATTACATTTAAAGAAGCACATCGTTTCTGAGTTCAAAATCTCAGTCTCAGATCTTCAAAATACCCAAAAAAATATTTTTAGAGAATTTTTGTTTTTAAACTGAGATATAGAGTCAATGCTTTGAAAAGATTCACAAGAGTTGCAAAAGTTTTTTGTGTTTTGAAAAAACTACCCTTATATTATTTTATTAACTATTTAAAAGTTTTTTTTATAGAACAGAAAAATTTTTCCTTGAAAAGCTAAAGTATACGTTTTTAACTGCGATTTCTCTACTATTTTTTGTAAGATATCTTTAAAATTATGAAACAAGGGATATTAGGGTTTATTTTTTGGATAGAGTCGGTCCTTAGAACGTTATCAAAAAAAGAAGAAAAAAATTACAGTGAGAAAGAGAGGATTACCATTGTCACGTTATTCATGCTAATGATGATTGGTTGAGATCGGCCGCGCGATAATCAGTTGTGTCACAAAATCGAGGAGGCGGTCATTGTGAGCGACATACTGACAGCATAATAAATTATACTCTGTAAGATACATTGTGGTAGCAAGACAAATAATGCGATCTGTAAGCTTTGCTTGTCCACTCTTCAAGATTTAAAGGAAGTCACATTATAACCCAGAATCCGGATGTTCGATGCAAAAAAAGAGAAGAAAAAAAAAACCAAAGAAAAAGTATCTTCATGTGGGCCATAATTATTGCATATCAATACAATTTTTCATACTTACAATCAAAGACTAATTCCATCAAGTTTTTATTTAGCTGTTCATTTTTATATAATTTTTTCAAGGGTGAATTGAATCTAAATTAATAGAAACCGATATTTATTCTGATATTCTATTTTCATCCCTATTGAAACTAGATTCAGTCGCTGAAATAAGAATCGTCACTGAATTATTAGAGTCAATTGATCGGTAATTCTCAATGGAGACTTAATTTACAATTAATAAAAACTGTGCTATTTTTGCGGGACTTTAAATTTTAAAGCAGAAATTGAAAATGAAATATAATTATTCTGTCATGGATTCTCGAAAGATTCTTCTCTGGATTCAAATATGTAATATCAACTCAACTAGAGGATTTATTATTATTAATAAAATTCTTATTTTGCAGGAAAAATATTAAATTCACGATAATTACAGTTAATATTGTCTATTTTATCTAACCCAAGTTTTCAGAAAAAAACTACCCCAGCCCGGGTTCGAACCATATGGAAGAAATATAATATTGTATATACAATTTATTTTTAAAATTGTAAACTTAATAATGCTAAAAAGTTATAATGTAATAAGGCATTTAAGACATTTGAGTAACTGAAATAATAAAAAATAATCATAATTAATTTTTTATGACGTACAATTTAATTTCTTGTATAATTAACTATAATAAATATAAATATACCCTTAAACTCATCATGATCATTAATTTAAAAAGAGAAATAAAAATAGATTTTGCGAATTATGCTCCTTGGGTCTTTTGTTAGAAATTAGTTTGGTCTCTTCGAAGGTCATTGGCAGAATCATAACAAAGAGTTTCTTAATTTTATTCAATAAAACTTTCGACAGAAGTTGTACCTGCTTGTTTCTCGGAATCGAATGGTCGAATTGAATAAACTCTTTCGAAATTGAATACATTATTTCTCCACACTCATGGAGCATGAATTTTTCGAATTTTGTGAATTTTAAATTTAGAAAATTTCTTTTTCTCTGTTTTTGCTTTGTTGATCTTTTTGACCTCGTTTGTATTGGCCTATTAGTGCCTCGATTAAAAAAAAAGTCTCAGTAGTTTCGTGAGAGTGAGTTGCAAATTTTTTTTGTAGAATTGAAACATATAAAACCAAACCGAGAACTCCATTTTGAAATTAGGTTCTTTTTTCACCAAATATTTTTTTTTAATGAGTTGCTGATTGATTATATTGATGTGAGATAAAAAAAGGAAAACCAGCAAACTGTTCTTTCTCTTTTTTAATTATTACTTCATTCTAATATTAAATGCAAAATAATAAATATTACATAAATTAAGAAAGGAAAATAAAACAAAATCATTCACAAATAAAAACTCCTGGCAAGTTAAATTTAAATAAATCTGTTTAAAAATTTTAATGTTTAAAAAAATTTTACTGAAAGATTGTCCTTACATTTCAGTTTGTACACACTGAGGTTTTGAATTTCAAATAGGGTTTCCATGTTTATTTTTAATCCAAGTAACATAGGGTACAATCTAATTAATATTTTATTTTATATTCTATCCAGCCCAAGTATTCAGAAAATTCCATCATTACCATCCGATATGAAAGAAATGTGATTCTATTTTAAATTTAGTTTTTATTATTTTTTATTAACTTTTATAAAGCAGGGTACAATTTAAAATTGAATAATAAAATATTTATAAAATTGGCAAATAATGTTCTTGCTCCACCTGAATTTAATGATTCTTTTTTTCTGATTTTAATTATTTTTCTATTTCTATAACCATTCCAGGAAAAATATTCTGTAAATGAGAATATTATTTAATATTAGATATAGTAAGATCTTAATTTTTGTTTCTCAACCTAACATCATAATTATGAATATTACATAATATTTATTATTAACCATTGATATCGTGAATTATTTTTTTATCAATGATCTTTTTATGATGCATGTATATCTTCACGTGGATTCTGATAAAAGTTTCAATTTTGCACTGACCCACAAAACTTTAAATTAAAAAAGTTCAAAGGCAGGTCAACGGTGAGAATAAAGTAGATATAACAATATTAATAATATTATTTAACAAGAAATATAAATTTTCCCTCGTGATCGATTTTCGCAAAACCTCGCATCGTTTTTTGAGTTAAAACTACTCTTTATTTCTATACCTATATAGAAACTGCATCGTATCTGAAATTGGAAGGTGGAACCTGAGAAAATATAAAGTATCCCCCCTCTCATTTTCTCTTGTTTTCAAATGGTTCCCATATCCACGTATGAACGTCTGGGTACATAAAAGCGTTCGGTTTGCGTTTACGTAGGTCCGTACCTTCTTAGGCACGTGAGTAATGTGATAAGTGTAACGACTCCCCCAACCAATTGTCGGCCTCGGTATTTCTCAGCGAGTACCGCCCATTTGTATATTAACACCGTCGATGCGCAACGAACACTGGAGTACATCCTTATGACGTTTTTACACAATGTATCTGAGTCTGTATTGGAAAGTATGTTTATGTGATTTTAAGTACACATAAATATACGTAAATGCGAGTGTGGGTTTCATGTTCACGATAGTGAAGATGAAACATCAAGGTGGTAGTCTATGACGTGGCTGGCATTACCTGTAACCTTGTCTTAATTTCATTGCTTGTGGAAAATTACCAATTCAGTCTCTTAGGTATTTTATTTTTTAGTCGAGGAATCGTTATGAACCCTCTTGGCCTTTTTAATTCAGTCCCCGATTTGAAACCATATTTGAGATTAGTTCAAATTAGTTTATAATTTCTAAATTAGTTCAAAGGTTTTAAAAAATTTATAACAAATTTGAAAAATTGAAAAACAATTAAATTAAAAATAATTAAAATTTGAAAAACAAGTAAAATTTAAAAAACAATGAAAAATGTTTCTAAACATTTGGTTGATTTAAATAAGCGTTTAACAAACTCGTTTAATGAATTCAGTTTCTTTAAAATTCAATTGCACGTTGTATGATAATTCTCATATAAATATTCTATAACCTTATCCTTGGAACTGGCTTCAATTATTCTTTATGAAAACAGTATGAATTAACTATTTTAAAAATGCAGCACGTGGATCAGGAATCCAACCCCATTTCTCTTGGAACTTAGAAAATGATATTCTTACGTTGAGGGAGAGTATGAGGGAAAAGTATAGGGACAAGGGAGGGAGAGAATGCGCGAAGGGTGTTTTGCTGGTAATTGGTGCCAATTTAATCCTGCCCTTCGCCCGCACAAGCCTGTATTAACGCTGAGGGCGAGGGTTTGCAGGGCTTGCTAGGCCCACCCTAGAAGAGTAGGGTGACGAGAATTCCTCACCCCTTGCGTATTTCTCCCACGCACACGAAAAGCGTCGCTGAAACACCCTTGAAAAACCCACACGTACACACTCGCCCTGCGAAAATATAATTAACGATAATCGCTTGCGTATATGGCTCGGATTAACTTCCAGGCTGAGGGGGTTCAACCACCCCCAGGGACTGGAATGCTCGGGGTGATTCCAATCTCCATCACTCTCCGTCAAAATTTCTATTCTGATTTTGGGAAGAAAAACCATTTTCATTTTATTAATTATTTCGTAATTACATTAGTCTTAGTGATATCGTTCAGAGTTTTGACCAGTCTTAGATCATTAAATAATATACTATACACTGTTTTAAAAAAACTGATCGAAATTTAATATAAATGTGAGTAGTCATTTGCACATACTGCCAATTAAATTTAAAATACCATATGCCAAATATTCAATTCAATTCAATTCAATTTTATTCTCTCATGTATGCCCTTGTGGGTTTTTACATATACAATATGAATATACAGTAGTATAATATAATAAGCAGTTTATACAAATTATATGACCTATAATCCATATGCCAAATAATTTGGCATAAACCATATGTCAAATAATTTAGCATTCCATATGAAATTATATATTGAAAGCAACTATTTTTACAACATTTTAAAATTGCAGTAAAGCATCCACATTTTCAAACTTTATTTTCATTATAGATTAATCTATATTGAAGAAAAATTTTTAAAATACAGATTACTTTATTACAATTTTAAAACGTGTTGTAAAAATAACTGATTTCAGGGTAATTGTTTGGCATATTGGAATAAAAAATATTAAATTTTTTTAAATTATATGAGAATAAAAATTAAAGTAAAAAACGAAAATTAGGTTAAAAATCACTCATTGGGGGATTGTAATTAACATCCAACATTAGAATCGATTAATTAATTTTTTAATTAATTAATTAAAATTAATTAAAATCGATTAAAAATCACATTGACTTAAATGGTTTTGTTGGAAATATAGTTCAATAAACTGTAAATTTTCTTCGAACGAGTAACATTTCGTAACACCTTTAAATAAATTATATATTATTTTAATGTTTTTAAACCATTAAAATGTTTTTGAGTACACATGAAGAATGAGATCAAATGGTTTTAAACAAAAAGAAACAAGACTATGACATTAAAATAATGTGCTTTATCATGTCAATCGTTTATAGAGTATTATAATTAAATGAAAACGCGCTTTAAATTTGGTCAATTCCTGCGTTAGGCGGTAAACATTTTCATCATAACTACGTAGACGTCTCTTTCCTCCGGAGGGACGCTTATCAAAGACTGAAGGATTTATGCGGAAAAGCACTCTGAAAAGATATATTTTTTAAATTACCTTTGGAATAAAAATATATGTTTATAAGTCAAACATTTAAAGTATGCTGTGGTTACCTTTGAATGAATTTCGCAGAAAATTGGTTTAAAGTTTTATATAGAAGAGAGATTTATGAAAATATTCATATACATTATTTAAAGTATATTACGTAACTAGGGGAGAAAGGCAACGATTTCAACGAGTGTGAGGTTAGGATACGATATCACACGAGTTGACATCGTTACTTCTATTTCTTCCATACCAGATGGTAAGCCCCAAGTCACGTATACAATTTTTCATAACACCTAAATTAAAAATTCGACTCGATGCCTGTATAGCGAGGCGAAAGTAGCAGTTTCAACCGTAGGGTTAAAAGTAAAAAACAGCTGACGGAAACTAAAATTCGTGATGTGACTCCGTCGCTAAGCAGTTTCTGTCAGCTGTTTTTTACTTTCAACCCTAGGGTTGAACTGCTACTTTCGACCCGCTGTACAGGCATCGAAAGTCGAATTTTCAATGTAGGTGTTACGAAAAATATTTTATTCATCAGATAACCAAGATTTTATTAGGAAAGCTTCACTCGTCCTACACTGAGTCTTAGATTTATAATTTATATTCGTACATATTTTAAAAAAGAGAAAAACAGAATATGAACACAAATTATAAAAACCATTTATAATTTTTGAAACACTGATTATTGAAACGTTGATATATAGGATTCTGTGTCGGAGACCGGGTAAATCGGTAGAAATCACAGTCACTAAAAAACTTCAAGCAAAATTAGTAGTCTATAATTTTTTGTAACTTATCAAAATACGAGTTTGCTACATACTGCAACTCTTTTTCACGTGTGTGAAACTCCTAGAAAAACTGATATCCTCTTGTCTCGCAGTAAAGATACTATACACGCTCACGGTAAAGATATTATAAATAAACTTATTATAAATTACACCCACGGTCAGATATTATAAACACTTCGTGTTATAAACATGCAAGATCTCATGACGAATCAACAAAGATTAGGTTATGGTGCAGACGCGGAACTTTTCCCGCGGTTGTGCCAGCTTTCGCGCGAACGTAAATGCGCAGAACGTTGTGCGCATATGATATTCGTAGTATACTTGGATTAATATACGCGTATTTCAATATTGCAACGTATGAGTATATTAATTTAATGTCCGATACACGTTTATTAAAATTAATATACTTTCGTATATTAAAAGTATATTAATTTTACAAACATTTTTAACAGTGTACAGAATAAAAGTTAGTAAACAAGTAAAAATATTGCGATTCTAAGATTAAAAAAAGAACACAGTTTTTTAAATTATTGGACCCTAAAGTCCATGCAAATACCAACAAATTTAATACCAGAGGGTCAATAGAAATCACCAACATGAACTTCTTAAAAGTGTTTCAAAAATATTTTTAAATAAATTTTACTTGTTCAAGATCTTGCATAAAATTTTGGTTGTCATCTTAAAACTTTTAAAACAAGTGAGTTCAAAACTCTTTTCCTCTTTTATTTTTTTTCTTGAAAATGTGAGAAGTTTTCTGGGGAGCTGAAACTTGCGAATACGAGCGCGAGAGCATAAAGGGGCATTATCATTTTATTGTCCTGAAATCGAGTGTGGCCAAAGTGGCTCGTTGTCCTGGTACATCGGAAGTCGTCGCTACGACGGAATTTCGTAGTTCTCGCTCGATTTGCCGAAGCACTTCCGGTTCTATACGACCCTAACACACCCTTAGCTACGATTCCCGAAAATTATCCCTATCTTGATCCATCGATACTCAAAAAAGTTAGAAAAACAATTTTATCAGAATTGAATACAAAAGTAAAGATTTCTTGAAATATTTTTGGGAATTGCTGAAGATTTTAATTATTATTTTTTTTTTAATGGAGATAGGAAGTTGTTGGGTGTTGATTTCGATCATACGAAGGGCTCACCGTGAGTATGAGTGTACACAACGCGTCCCTCTAATCCACTAATAGGATTTATAAGCGCGAGCTCAATTACCTTCAGTCAAGTAATACGGCCGCCGACGCGCCCTGGCTATTTACCACGATAATTTCCGCGCCCCTATTCCGTACCGACAACCAGCACAGGATATTAACCATCCACGGATTAGCGATTATTACACGAATGCCACTGGCAAGGAACGATATGGAAACGAGAAATATATTTCCGAAATTCTTGGAGTAAATAAGATCCAGGATAATCCCGTTTTCCTTAAGAAGTAACATCAATTTGCAATTTTAGTGAAAAAATGAGAAAAGTGATGGCACCAATAAATTGATATTGTGCATTCAGTTGCCATTGGGCAGTACATTGAAATACATATGGATGTGTTAAGTACGTACAATTTCGGAGTTGCACAACGCAGAAGATATTGTACATTTAAGTAAAAATTACATCTCAAATTAAATATTGTACAATGAAAATGATATTGTACAATGTTCAGTGAAGTTAACATTGTACAATGAAGATGGTATTGAAGTAGGTATTGTAGGTATTAAAATAGGTATTGTAGGTATTGAAGTAGGTATTGTAGATGTAGGTATTGAAGTAGGCATTGCACATTATTGCACAATTCTATGGAACACATATTTAATGCAGAATATTAATATCATTGTGCAATACCATCTTCTATTACAATATAAAGTAATAGAAAGTGGTATTTCACAATGATATTAATATTCTGTATTGAATAATGTTCCATAGAATTGTGTAATATTGTGCAATGAAGATGTTTTACTTTGAAATTGAAATTTCACAATAAATTTGATACACGGAACAATGCAATTGATATTGTACATTGAGTTGCTATTGATCAGTACAATGAACTACATATTGGATGCGTTGAATTCGTACAATTACAGTTGTACGAAGTTGTACAATGAACTACATATTGGATGCGTTGAATTCGCACAATTACAGTTGTACGAGTTGGTGAACAATGAAGAAGATATTGTACATTTAGGTAAAGATTATACCTTAAAGAAAATATTGTACAATGAAAATCATATTGTACAATATATATTGAAGTTAACATGGTACAATGAAGATGATATTGAAAATGATATTGTACAATGTATATTGAAGTTAACATGGTACAATGAAGATGATATTGAAAATGATATTGTACAATGTATATTGAAGTTAACAGGGTACAATGAAGATGATATTGAAAATGATATTGTACAATGTATATTGAAGTTAACATGGTACAATGAAGATGATATT
>JBAGKK010000288.1:245881-256675 GCA_037177015.1 Euceroptres primus
GAAAATGATATTGTACAATTTATATTGAAGTTAACATGGTACAATGAAGATGATATTGAAAATGATAATGTACAATGTATACTGAAGTTAACATGGTATAATGAAGATGATATTAAAGACAGTATTGTAGAATAATGTAATAGAAGGTGGTGTTACACAATGATATTGATATCCTGTATTGCAATCGATATGTTCTATGGAATTGTATATTGTACAATATGTGTAATGAAGATGTTTCCCATTGAAGTGGATATAGCACAATGATTGGACAGTAGATTGAAAACATATTCGTTGTGTTGAATGTGTTCAGTAGGTGTATTACACTGCAGAAGATATTGTACATTCAGGTAAAGATCATTATTGAAATCGTACATTGAAATAAATATTGTACAATGAATTCAATACTGTACTTTGAATCAGATGTGAACATCGTTATAGAATATTGTGCAAAGACGACATTGCATATTAAAGATGAAACTTTAAAATGTACAACCTACAATTATACTTCAGGGAAGATAGGAAGGTAAACTTTTTACAGAGGTAGAGATTGTGACGTGGAAGATAGCTATTTCGGCCAATATCTTTTTAATTTTTTTTCAGTGCAACGGCCGACCATTCTCTTTCTTTTTTTTCTATGTCTCTCTCTTTCTCTCTCTCTTTTGCTCTCGACCGGTCGGAGACACATTGGTCGGCGTAAAAGCTGTCCGAAATTAACGGGTTACCCTGCGTACGTCCGCGACGGTCGTTAAATTTAGATGGCCGCGCACGGAAAACGCACATGCATACATCCATACGCCAACACGAGGGAGAGCATCTCTCTCTTAGGAGAAGAGCCCACTCTCTCGACGCGTCGTAAAGCCGCGGACCAGATTTGAAAATCGAAACTGACACTTCAAGATACCCAACCAAGAGAGCTCTCAAAAAAATTTAATGAATTGAGTTTCATCAAACCTGCAATAGTATTATGCTAAAATGGATGTACTTTTTACTATTTTTTGTCTTTCTGACTAATTCTATGAGACTAAAATTAATTCCATAAATTAAAAATGTATTTAAAAAATCGAGGAACATAACTAGAGTTTCACACAACGGAATTGAAAGAATCGAGAGTCTGTAAATTTACAAAGAAAGACGGAGGTGAAAAGGGATGGGTGAGGGGGTTTCGAATTTATTTCAAGAAATCAATGTAAACCCTCTAACTTATTCGCGGAGAAGCCGAAGGTTCCCGAGAGTCCCATTTGAATATGTGAATTCGTTGGATCGGGGACCCGTTCTTTTCAGAGGTGTTGCGATGAGGGGTGGGGAAGGCCCTTAAAAACTTCTTCTGGGCGAAGAAGGCCCGCGTGGTTGCCATTGTTCCCGCGGGACCATCGACGCTTTTTTTTTCTGTACACACCTGACGCGAGATTTAGCGAGCGAAATTCCACGATTCACAGGAGCAACGTTTTTCAATTCAGGGCCGTATAAAAACTTGGGAAACATTTATAATGCTTTTCTGTCATAATTATTCTCGTTAAAGCACTACTTTTAATTATATTTTTACGCGGTTTTCACAGTTTTAAAATTGGCTTTTAAATAAAGATTGATTCATCAATTAATTGACCTAGTAATCGACACAAACTCCAGTTTCCACTGTAACCAATTTAAAGTTTTCTAACTCCTAAAATATGAATCTTTATCATTGTTTTTTAAAGAGAAATAAAGAACGAGCTAATTATTAAAAAAAGCGTTAATGAATGAAGACGATACGTCCCTGAAACGAATGGCACATAACCGAGCATATAAGCGGGTCGATGGCGATGGCGACGAAGGTTGGAGGTGGTTGAGGTGGAGGAGGAGTCCGGCAAGCGAGGTGGAGATGCCAGAAGATCTTGTATGCAAATTCCCTGGGTGCATCTCCGTGGGATCCTGCCGGGATCTGTGGAGGATTAACGGGCCGGCGCGCATGAAAGGAACAAGAGAAAGAGAAAGAAATAGATAAAGAGAGAAAAGGAGTGAGATAGAGATGAAAATACACGCTGGAGGGATGCTGGAAGATCCTGCGTCTCTCTCGATTCCTCTCTTTCAACGTCTCTTAGCTCTCAAAGCCGCAGTTTGGTTCTCCACCAAATAAGAGAACCGATCGTTCGCTCGACGAAGCAAAGAAAAAGAGCCCAACTCGATCTCTCTACCTACGATTTCTCTTCTTCCTATCCCTTCTTCTTCATTTTCTTTTCTTTCCTGATTTCTTTCTCCCTTTTCGAGGGACGCATTCCTGATCTTGAATTCGGGAGAATTTAAAATCGAGTTACCCTGAGAGACAATCTCGTAAGTCCCTGAATTTTAGGAGCTAACTGCCCATGAGAACTCTTCGAGTTTGAGAAAAGGGGCGAGAAGTAAGGTTGAATTATTCCACTCTAGGTATCAACTTCATTTTACCATATCCACATTAATTTAAAACATCTTCATTGCGCGTTATTAAACAATTCTATGGAGAATACCTATTTCAATATAGAAAATCAATATCATTGGGCAATACCACCTTCTATTACATTATCATTGTACAATACCTAGTTCAATATCATCTTCACTGTACAATATCATTTTCATTCCCCAATATTTTACACCTCTATACAAGATTTATATTTCAATGCAGGATATCAATATCATTGTGCAATACCACCTTCTATTACAATATCATTGTACAATACCTACTTCAATACCATCTTCATTGTACAATGTTAACTTTACTGTACTTTGTACAATATCCTTTTTATTTTACAATATTTAATTCAAGGTATAATGTTTAACTAAATGTGAAATATCTCCTTTATTGTACAACAGCTCTGTAATTGTAGATGTTCAACACATCCAATAAGTATATCATTGTACTGACCAATGGCAACTCAATGTACAATATCAATTGCACTCTATCGAGTATCAGCTTCATCTTACAATATCCACTTCAATGTAAAACATCTTCATTGCACATTATTGCACAATTCTTTGGAATATATTTATTTCAATACAGAATATCAATATCATTGTGCAATACCATTTTCTATTACACTACTACAGTATCATTGTGCAATACCAACAATGTCATCTTCATTGTGCAATACCAACTTCAATATCATCTTCATTGTACAATACCAACTTCAGTATCATTTTCATTGTACAATACCAACTTCAATATCATCTTCATTGTACAATACCAACTTCAATATCATCTTCATTGTACAATACCAACTTCAGTATCATCTTCATTGTACAATACCAACTTCAATATCATCTTTATGGTACAATATCAATTTCAATCTACAATGTCATTTTTATTCCCCAATATTTTACAACTCTAAGCAACATATGTCCTTCAGAACCCAATATCAATTTCGTCGAACATTACCACCTTTATTGTACAATATAAACATCATCAATTTTCAGAGATTTACAACATCTGGTTTAAGTTCAGAAAATTTGACTTGGTCTTATGTCGGGGTGGCGCCCAGAGTTTCTCATCAAAGTAGTTTAAAGAATGCAGGTCGAGTGGCACGAGAAGGGCGATGGTAATCAACGTTAGGCCGCGGTCGCATTGAAAGACGCGTTGTTGAGAGGATCAGTCAGTGGGGCTCGGTGTGAAAACGCGTTGTGCCCGTGTGTGGGCTGGTTCACATGACAGCGTCTGCTTCAAGAATAAGAAGACGATGCGAAGAAGAAGAAGAAGAAGAAGAAACGATCTTCCTACCTTTCCCTTGTCACCACCCCTCGGCGACACCTCGACGCGGTCGCGGACAGACAGTCAGACAGATCCTGTCGTGGAGGACGTGCCCGATATATGAGGACTTGCATTTGTCATTCGTAGATACCACTCTGCCTGGGTGGTCATTGTTGTTGAGAATGGGACGAAAGGCTTCAATGCCTTATCTCCCATGACAATGCTGCTAAATCTGCTTCTTCCTTCCTCTCCCATCTCGGAAATCTCTTCCTCATATCTTTACTGTTGATGTATTTTATCTGGCTGAATAAATTTGTCGAAAGTAGATGAACATGTTATTTTGTAATGGATTACCCTAATCTGCTGATAAGACAATAGATACGATCTTTTGATCACAAATGGAATTGGGATACTTGGGAACATAAACTTGATTTGTGTGAGGAAAATGGAGTTGAAAGTTTAGCTAAGCTTAGGATTCGTTGAAGGAATCTCCAAATTGGAAGTGGTCCAGTTCTGTGTCCAAGGCCTCTTTGATCATTTCATTAGTGTCGCATTAGGGATAATAGTTAGGTGTACTATTCTAATCTGCATTCAGTGATTCTTGAATCTTGACTCTTGAGCACGGTATTCATAGCTTGCTGGATTTGAATTGGACGAGAATAAGGATTGCCTAATATACTTGGGATGTAGTTATTGCATCTGTTATTAATGTCGAGTTGAAGAACAATCATCACAGACTTGAAGCTAGCTCTGAACAGGGATTCATTTTAGAGCGGAAACAACCTACCTAAGAGTTAGTGATTTACATCTGATTAATTCATATCCATCTGATGCATTAATCCAATTCAAATTCAGTTAGCATGAATGAAAGCAACTCGGAAGGAAGTCAGTGTTGCTGACTTTTGTCAGGATTACTGACAAATCATAAACTCATATTTTCCAGAACTTTTGTCCCGAATTGTTCAGTTTAACCTGATCAGGAGTTTTGCAAGGTAGTGGATGTCAAATCCTGTTTGATAATTGTTACTGCAATGAACTTGACTTGTCTAATTGTGATGCGTGCAGGTAGGACCGATGTACGTGTAGAATCGTGGGCAGAGAGAAAGGAAAGAGAGAAAAGAGAGCGAATAACGAAAACAGGTCGTCAGGAGGTGAGCAGATCCGTGAACGCCCTCCTCGTCTCCGTGCTTGTCGTAGTCGCTGTAGTCGTGATACGCATCGTGGTTAGGTTGGCAGGAATGCTGGCAGGTGTGCCAACGAGAGAGCAAGGCAACGACACGTCCCTGTCTCGAGTCTTTTCGCATCCCGTCATACAGCGAGACTTTGTTTTGCCCTAGGCTAAACTTTAGTTGTCAAAGGCGCCTCAATAAACTTGATCTTATGCATCTTATATTTCACAGGCTCTTTTGAAGAATCACTTTTTCAAAAATGCTTCCGTGTCCACTTGATTCTGCTTCACTATAACTTTCGTTTCAAGGCAACTAGTCATCTCTAGCATCTATTGTTGATGAGTACTTTGGGCCATCTTTGTTATTCTTTAGTTGATCTTTGAATTCTTTAGATCTTCACAAATAATTTTCACTTCAAGACAACTAGTCATCTTTAGCAACTATTGTTGATGAGTACTTTGGGCCATCTTTGTTATTCTTCAGGTGATCTTTGAATTCTTTAGGTGATCTTTGAATTGGGTTACATTTGCTTATCCATTCAACTGTACATTGCAGTTATTTTCCTTTTGAGAGAATGACCCCAGCTGGAACAATAATTTATGAAACGTCGATAAGACTGATATCTATCAAACCCACGTTATCGCCACCGCGCATTTAATTCTGTCATAGCTACTTCATTTTATTCACGGGATACACCCACGTGTTCAACTTAGATCGTCAGTACCGATTCCCACGCGGTTTCTCGTCCATGCAAATCGCATGATCGCTCTCCGAACGAACGACCAATTTGACCCTGGACTCATCTAAGTATAAACTACACGACAGTCGCAACAGCTCCTTTGGCAGTTGCGTTGTTGTTATATCGACGCTTCATTTGGCCCAGTCGCGTTACCGTGACTTACGATCTCCCTGATCCCAGAAGCGACCATTCTTCATCTCCAGTTTCGCGTTTCTCGTCCCGCTGTAACGAGATCCGTCATCCAGATGCTGCCGAGCTGTTTCGTTAGCAGAAAATTAAGATGGAATAGTTCTACATTCCTTAGTTGAATTTTTGTTGTTCTTTGAATAGCTGATGGAATATTTTGGAAACTGGATTAGATATTACAGTTTAAAAGATCTAATGTTTTAATCAGAGCACGGAGAAAAAATCTAGTTAGAGCTATTAAAAATCTAGTTATTGTGTTACTATTTGTTACTAGTTACTATACTAAATTAACTAGATTAACTATTTACTATAGTAACTAGTTAGTTACTAGTTACTATAGTAAATAGTTAATCTAGTTACTATTTAGCGTAGTAAAATATAACTAATATATAATATAGTTATATAAATATAACTGACTGACTAGTTAAAAATACCAAGCCGACTAGTAAGACCAGAGAGTAGTAATCGTTACTACGCTGTCATGTCAACCTTAACGCATTACTCGGACATTTTTACTACGCTATCTAGTAGGGTTTACTACGCGTAGTATTCTCTTAAAATAAGTGGATTTTGCGCTTTACTACGCTGCCTTCTATCTTTTACTACGCCATGTCATATAATGTACTAAGTTGAGTGGTTATTGTTATAATCATACAATAATACAGTGGTAGTAGAATTATAATGAAAAGTATAATGATCATAAGATAAACAAATTGCGTACATAATAATGATATAACTATAATAAAAGTGTTCTGTCTCTCTTGTTCAATTGTTCTGAGAGCGAAACAGAGAACCGTTTACGGATCCGCGTTAACGTCACAGCCTATTTTACGTTGTACTGTATTTGCACCTTTAACGAGTGTACTGTAGTTGAAGTTTGAGGTTACTGAAATATGGGAAATATAGTTTAATAGTAAGAGATGATAAGAGTTAATAAGAGTTAGCGCCAGCACAGGTCCTCGAGAGAACATTTAAAATGTTAGCAATTATACTTACCTACGAATTTTTCCACATAGTCGTCAAGATTCCACGACCGATTCCACTAACAGAAACTCATTAGCATGGTTCTGACGTAGGACTAAGGGGGAAGAGATGTAAGTGCAGCGCTCTAGTGTAAGTGTCGGTAAGCAGTACTATAGTAAATCTGACTGTCAGCGTAGTTATTTTTACTAGTACTTTTACTAGTACTTTTACTAGTACAGCGAAGTAAAACTTATCAGCTTCACATAACTACCTAGCTTAGCGTCTCGTACTACTCCACTTAGTTCCTCACACTATTTATATTGGTTTCCCGCACTAAATTCTTAGTTCGGCATACTATTAGTTCGCAACTAGGCCGAGCGTAGTAACTCTAACTAGACCTTTTTTCTCCGTGAGAAGTGTCACAATTAGAAAAAGTTTTGAATTCATGAGAGGCAAATCTATGCCACAGATTTCATTCTTAAGAAGGGGCTAACGAACCTCGATATAGTCCCAAATAAAAAATTACTGCCGCTGTCTCGGGTCGGGTTATTTCTGGTTATTCATCGTCATCTGGCACGAGCATCGAAGCGGACTTGGCCAATTTCGCAGCCTACAAGCATCTTCTATCATAGACACACGTTGAGTGATTTAGGTCGCTGATCACTATGACACCAGGTCATCCAACCCCTAATTTTGAGTCTACTTAATCATTGCTCCTAAGGATTGAGCTTTGGTAATGTCTTTTGCAGTTTGAAGTTTGGAATCTAGTTTGAAGCTGGCAAATTGGGTGTTTAAGGTTTATATTCGTTAGGTTAAAGTTGGTTAGAGACAGGTTATCGAGTAGTAGTGGTCTAGCGATGTCTATATGGAAGTGTGACATCTTGACGGTTATTCCTGGCCGCTCCGGCGTCTGTCCTCTATTAACGTGCACGCTCGGAAACCATGTCCTTCCCTCTCTGTACCACGAACCCTCCCAGAGAGGTAAAGGGGAAAAGGGGGAGAAGAACGCTCTTCGCTCGTCAGAAATAGTGGCACTTCCCTGTCTCCTCGCCAGCCACCACCAATATCTATTCCGGCGCTACAAAACAACATCCCACCAACTAGACTTACTTCTATAACCTGTTTTTCCTTTAAGGCTTCGAGAAATAAGAGCAATTTTCATGAATAGGATGTGTTGTCTCGCTTTTTGGACGTTGAGATGTTTCATTCGTCTCCTCTAAATGGGGTTGTATCCCATTTAGTTGTACCTTCTGGATTATTCTAGAAGGATTCTATCCAAATACATCTTTCTTCAGAGTGTCTTCTCACTTCGTGGTACCATCTACCACTTCCAAGACGTACCTTCTAGATTATTATAGAAGGATTCTATCCAAATACATCTTTCTTCAGAGTGTCTTCTCCGTCTATCTCGTGAAATAATGAAATAATAATTTAGCGAAGAACTAAGGCGGCGATGCGGTTTCAGAACAGAAGGAACTCATTTCGCGATGGGACTCTATGGGTGGCGAGACCTTGTACTACGTCTCGGTCCCTAGATTTTAATTCCCTAGTAAATATTAACGACCTCCGTACGCTCTGCACGGTTGGCAATCCTATACGCTCCACGAAGATTGGAGTACCTCCGGTGCCGGTGGGCCACCAAGTGGGGCCTTGCCTTTTTCGAGACATTAGTTAGATGTTAGGGAGGTTTCGGTTTTACTGGCGTGGCGAGCGATTCACACTACCAAGTCGAAGAGAGACGAAAAGAGAGAATCCTCTTCCTCTTTTTCTACTTCACTTCTCTCACTTCGTGTCGCTCCACTTCGACGTAAAAATATCTCGGCTCTCTCGCAGTGTCATCATCCTCCGTTCAACGAATATAACGGGTGGCACTGTCACCAAAACACGATACCGGAAAAATATCACATTTTTCGAATTTTTATTTCTATCGAGCGTAGGTGGATTACATTTCGAGGAATTAGAAGATCTTTTTTTACTCGGGATTCAATATTAGATTCTAGGTAGAGAAAATAGGTTTGGAGATTGTATCATTCGTAGTTTATATTAGACGGTTCAGAAATTCTATTTAAAAGGAGGGGTTGGTCATTCTGTCTCTATGATCAGACATTTTTTCCGGACGTTCTTCCCTCGCGAGGGAAAAATTCTTTCACTCATGAATTTGAAATGACTCCAAATTGAAATACCGTACAGAGACAATAAATAATTTTCGATTGAAGTCGATTTATCGGTCTTCAGTTTGATGTACATGATTGATTTGACGAATATAAGAAAAGCAAGAATGTTTTCGAGCCTGTGAGGAATTCTTTGGTGAAAGAAAGATGAATTGCATGGTTGAAGAAGGTCGAGGTCTTTGCGAATCACAATCGCAGATGAGGCTCGCTTATTGCTCGCAGGATAGAGTCGGTATCATAGAAAGAGAAACTCGTGCACGGAAACAATGTAGGCAGTACACACGGCGAAGGTTAGGAGCGCCGTAAATCACGAGAACGAGCATCGACGCCCGTAAAGTCATCGAGCTACGATCATTCGTAGTCGATGGTGCTGGAGTGCCGATTACGTGAATAGGCCACGTGAGAGACACAGATTATCGACTCGAATGATTCATTAGGGTCGCAGGTAACCACCTGATTCACTGAGAAACACCGTTTTATAACTATTTTGAATCAATAAATCAATTCTCACATGGTACTATCCTAAACATCAGCACAAACTTCTTGCACCTTTTCTCTCATTAGCAACGTTCTTTTTAATAATTCAGAGTAATAACTAGTTTTACCACTAAAAGGTTAAGATTTAATCCATTTAGATTTATTACCATAGAACGATGAACTGTAGGTGGTGCATTGCTATAAAGTTTCAGATGAAAATTATGAAGTTGTATGAGATGCTCTATTTTCTAGGAATTGGGGGTGCGGAATAGAACCCTCTTGAAGTTTAATTTCGTCGTCAAAAAGCGAAGGAATTTGGGAACGCGATTTCGAAGGCATGATGGGTGTAGGTATGTTAATGACTCGTAGGTGACAGTCCTTTAGATCTAGACGTCTCTGCCTTTAAGCCTCTACCGAAGAGGTTCCTGCGCTTTGGTGCTTGTTGCCAACAAATAGTTTAGCATCAATCCCCGACGTCTTATTATAACGTTATTAAAATAACCAGCCACCAACTTTGGCCCCTTCTCTAAACTCGCTCTGCTCTCTTTTCCTTGTTTTATCTCATTCAGTTCTCTGTATTTTCATTTTCTGTTCACTCAAGTGAAAGCAGAATTCAAAAGTTCTTTTGAAAATCTGTGCTGAATGAAACAAATTCAATATTTCTTTTGAAAATTTGTACTGAATGAAATAAATTCAAAAGTTCTTTTGAAAATTTGTACTGAATGAAATAAATTCAAAAGTTCTTTTGAAAATCTGTGCTGATTGAAATAAATTCAAAAGTTCCTTTGAAAATTTGTACTGAATAAAATAATAATAAAATAATTTTAGAAATGGAAAAGGTTAGATTTGTTTTTCGTTCCTTCGAATAGAAGAATGTAAAGTGGAAAAATGTCAGAGCTTCTGAAGAAATATAACACGATTCAATATAACACGATTCAAATAGCAAGTATGAAAAGTGCATTTCTTGAAGTACATGGTTTTGGAAAGAAAACACGCCGAAAATAATGTTTTTGCTAAGCCAGCAAATAGCGTTTGGCTAATGTCCAAGCGAAAGCTTGAGTCTTGCCTCGTTATTCATTTTGTAAATGGTGCAAAACTGAGTTCGCTGAAAAGTCGACAACAATGTGAACTGTTACAAATTTCTTTCAAAGGTGTCAGTTACAATTTCGAAATGGACAACCGAACTTGAAACTATTTGTTTTTACTAACTTTGAAACAGAAACACTTTATAAAAATTTCTAATTTTGTTTTTAACTAAGAAAACTAAAACTCTATTTTGCTTTTAACTAAGAAAACTAAATCTCTATTTTGTTTTTACCTAAGAAAACTAAATCTCTATTTTGTTTTTAACTAAGGAAACTAAATCTCTATTTTGCTTTTAACTAAGAAAACTAA
>JBAGKK010000288.1:256775-269744 GCA_037177015.1 Euceroptres primus
GTTTTTAACTAAGGAAACTAAATCTCTATTTGGCTTTTAACTAAGAAAACTAAATCTCTATTTTGTTTTTAACTAAGGAAACTAAATCTCTATTTTGTTTTTAACTAAGAAAACTAAATCTCTATTTTGTTTTTAACTAAGAAAACTAAATCTCTATTTTGCTTTTAACTAAGAAAACTAAATCTCTATTTTGTTTTTAACTAAGAAAACTAAATCTCTATTTTGTTTTTAACTAAGGAAACTAAATCTCTATTTTGCTTTTAACTAAGAAAACTAAATCTCTATTTTGTTTTTAACTAAGAAAACTAAATCTCTATTTTGTTTTTAACTAAGGAAACTAAATCTCTATTTTGCTTTTAACTAAGAAAACTAAATCTCTATTTTGTTTTTAACTAAGGAAACTAAATCTCTATTTTGCTTTTAACTAAGAAAACTAAATCTCTATTTTGTTTTTAACTAAGGAAACTAAATCTCTATTTGGCTTTTAACTAAGAAAACTAAATCTCTATTTTGTTTTTAACTAAGAAAACTAAATCTTTATTTTGTTTTTAACTAAGGAAACTAAATCTCTATTTTGCTTTTAACTAAGAAAACTAAACCTCTATTTTGTTTTTAACTAAGAAAACTAAATTAAGTAATCTTTGATTTAGCAATTGTTTTATTAACAGCAAAAGAATTTCTGAATTAAAATGTGAGAATTCGTTTAATAAACTTGTTTAAAGTTTTAATTAAGCAATTTTATAATTCTAATACACTTTTACTTGAACCGCTTATCAGTCATTGCTTTTTCAATCTCAGATGTCCTTGAAGATATTCAAAATTACGTGGCATTTCAAACGTTCACACGACTTTATTATCTTTCTTCACCTCACTGCATGACTGATATCAACTTTCATGGATTGGAATATATTGTAATCTCCTTAATGTTCTAATGAAAAAGTAGAATAACACAGCAAATTAAAATTGTAGGAAATTAACTGTAAAAAAGGAATGAGAAGAAACATTTTGAAATGAAATTAAATAAATGGGAAACGAAATCAAAGAGGTCCAGAAGAAGAAGAAAAAACTTCCTAGATCGAATCATTTACACGGCACTTCTTTCATTTTTGCTCAACTTTCGTGGGGTAGCGGAGAGAGATATTGTATTACGGGGTTGAATATTTAATGAGGATAGCGACTCTCGACGCGGGGGTTGAAAGTTCGTGGTTATCCCCGAGGGCTCACTACATGCTACGATATGCGCTCGCTATATCGATATAATTCTTAGCGCCTCGATTTTCACGACAATGGATATATTGTCATGCTAAAATATTCCGACGGTCCGCTTTAAACATTTTGCACCTTTTTTCGTAATTTGATCTCTTGCTTTTTCACTCTTTTTTGCCCTCTGGAGTACCACAATGGGATTCAAAGGAAAATAAAAATACAATATAAATCCATGCCTCTGAATTAAATTTAAATAATTAAATAACAGAAAATTATTAAAATTAAAAATACATTTAAATCACATTTAAATATTTCAATTAAAAAAAATAAATATTTCAATTTAGAGAAATAAAACCAAAGGAATAAAAAATTCTTCTGGTACTGAAGCATTGTCGAACTGTAAACATAATATATTTTGGATCCCCTTGAGGCACTAAATCTTGTCCAGCATCTCGAGCTAAAAAAATTTTTCAGCATCCAGCAAGTGCTGGCGACGAATCTTCGTGTTTTGAAAAAAGGTCAGAGTGCCTCATTGTGAAAGAGATCCCGGAAGGGGGAGAGAGGGTGTACCTGCCTTTGGTGGCATCCCTTTCTGCGTGAGAGAAAACGATCCCTTTTCGTTTTATTTTCTCAGAGTGAAGGGGCCCATTCTCGAAATACGTCCCCTTTCTTCCCTGGACCCTTATTTCATCGGTCAACCTCGATTTCGAATGTCTGATTATTATCATGCCGAAGGTCAAACTCGATTATCTTGATTTGAAATCCTAACGAAGGTTGAAAGAGACAATAAATCTGATCCAGATGGTGACAAAATTATTGCCAGGAAAAGTTTTCTTATCTTTTCATTAATCAGAAAAAAACATACAAACAGAACATAATCGTTACTTTAAAAAATTACGCATGAGTACTTTATCTAATGTAAACAGATGATCTGAAAATAACAAATATTTATCTAGGTTGAAATTTGATCGAGATGTTTGATTGTTGTACGGATGATAAATTCAGGACAATGTCCTCAGAATATTTTTTTTTGGTTTTGTTCCGGTTTCCTTGTATCTAGTTTAGGGGAGACTATTGTATTGTAGGAGAGGTTTCATGCGAGGGACGTAGTTCTATCGTTTGTACCCCCTCTCTCTTCTCTTTTGCGACGTCATAAATCACCCCGACAAATTTAATTATCCTGCTGTCTGCGATAAAGTCCCGCCGTGCATCCTCCTTGTTGCCTAACAGCTAACTTCACCTATCTTGTTGCCCCCGAAACTTCCGGCTCCTTCGACCTTCCTCAGCTAAGGTTCCACCTTCAAGATCTGGGGGATTTCGTGCGTAACTGCTTCACACGAGTCGATAACGATCGCTGAAGCTTAATATATTTTAGAAAATTAGTGTGAGAAGTGCTGATGAAGTGGCTGAATTTCAAGGTCTCGGATTTTAGAGAATTTTAGTTCGTCTTTTTATGTTTTTGAATGATTTCTAAATAAAAAGTTTGGATTTGAAAGCAGTAAGGTTTCATGAATTGACCAAAATTGTACAAATTTTACCACTGTTTTTAAACAACCTTTTTTTTAACTGAAGATATATTTTTTTCAATTGAAAATATATTTTTTTCAACTGAAAATATATTTTTTTCAACTGAAAATATATTTTTTTCAACTGAAAATATATAACTTCAAAAACAACCAGAAATGGAAACCTACAAAAAACGAGGATCACAGTCAGACCTGTATCCCCCTTTTTCTCAATTTTCCCTCTATTTTCCCCAAGATCCCCTGAAATCCTTATTTTTCAGAATTTTCCTCCTTTTTTTTATTCAAAGTTCCGATTAACTTTCCAAGAATTATATTTATTAAAAACTTATGAGATTCAAAAACGCAATATTAAAACCTTAGAGATTCAAAATCACAATATTAAAACCTTAGAGATTCAGAATGTTCTAGAATCTTAGAGATTCAGAATGTTCTAGAATCTTAGAGATTCAGAATGTTCTAGAATCTTAGAGATTCAGAATGTTCTAGAATCTTTCAGAAACTTCAAAACTTTTCCCAAGTTTTCTAAAATATTCTAGACGGACTTTAAATCTTCCGATCGTTTTCAGTGTTTTTAAAAATTTTCCATAATTCAAATTTTCTAAACTCTTCCATAACCCTCTAATATTTGTTGGGTTTTCTTGAATATTTTCTTGAATAATTTCAAGGTCTCGGATTTTGAAGAATTTTAATTCGCCCTTTTATGTTTTTTAATGATTTCTGAATAAGAATTTTGGATTTGAAAGCAGTAAGGTTTCATAAATTGACCAAAATTGTACAATTTTTACCACTGTTTCTAAACAACCATTTTTTCAACTTCTATTCATTTCTCTCAACTAAAAAATAACCGGAAGTGGAAACCTGCCAAAAACGGCGATCACAGTCAGACCTCTATCCCCCTTTTTCCCAATTTCCCTCAATTCTCCCTCTATTTTCCTCAAGATCCCCTGAAATCCTTATCTTTCTGAATTTTTCCCCTTTTTTTATTCAAAGTTCCGATTAACTTTCCAAGAATTATAATTATCAGACACTTATGAGATTCAAAAACGCAATATTAAAACCTTAGAGATTCAGAATGTTCTAGGTTTAGAATCTTTCAGAAACTTTAAAACTTTTCCCAAATTTTCTAAAATATTCTAGACTGGCTCTAAATCTGCTAGATTCTTTCAATGTTTTCTAAAATTTTCCATAATTTAAATCTTCAAAACTCTTCCGTAACTGTCTAATATTTTAGGGGTTCTCTAGAATATTTTCTAGAATCTTTTCTTTTGGGTTTTCCTATAATCTTATAAAATCTTAAAGAATTTCCCAAAATTCTCCTTTATTTAAAAAAATACACTAGACTGTTCCTCCTTCTCACTACACTAGAATCATTCAAAATATGTATTCTGAACTCCAGAATTCTGCAGAAACTTTTAGAACCCTCTAAAATCTGCAAAAGAGTCCCATAATTCGCAAGAACCTTCTTTTCAAAATCTTCCTAAAATTTTCTAGGCTTTTTAAAAACTCTTCAAAAAAAGTTCGGACGAGACTAGAAGATATTAGAAGTTTAAAGTAAAAAAAAAAGTCTGGACGAGACTAAAAGATATTGGAAGTTTAGGGCAGAATTCAAAAGATTTTTGTGGATCCTAAAAGATTCTGAAATAATCTAGAATATTGAGAAAAATCATAATAAGTTTTGTGGTCTTTTTGAAGATTTCAGAATTCTGAAAAAACATAGATATCTCTCACAGAAAAAACTAAAGATAAAATTTGTTACACATAGTTTTTTAGAGGAATAAATTTTTATTCAGACAGCTTCACATCTTTCAAAACACATGTGTTGTCAAGGACAAACCAAAGAAATTTTTAACCGATATTTGGGTCAAATTTATCCTGTGAAGTAAATTTTTGTTGCAAATAATTTTTACCCCGGAATCGAGGTAATTTTATCTTTCTTTTTGTGCTGTAAGAGTTTTAAAAAATCCTGGGAAATTTAAAACGGTTATAGACAATGCTGGAGAGTTTTAGAAGATTCTGGAAGAATCAGGACATCTTTGGAAGATTCTAAAATTCTATAAAAAATCTTGAAGATTCTAGGTGATTTTGAGGGATTTTAGGAGATTCAACGAATGTACAAGTACATAAAAAATTTAAAATATTCTAGAAGATTGTCGAAAAATCCAGAAAATTTCATGAAGAATTTTAGAAAACCTGAATTAGTCAAAAAAATTCTAATGAAATAACAAAAAATTAGTAGTTTTCTACTAATTATTAGTAGAAATGCTTACTAATTCAATTGGTGGAAAACTTCATATCAAATTATAATTATAAACATATTAATAATTATAAACAATTAATAACTACATAACCACTACATAGATATGTTTATGTAGTTGTAATGTAGTTTTCAATTGTTTGTAACATTTTGATACTCCTCGATTTAGTGTATTTTCGTTATTTCATTAGTAGTTTTTGACTAATTCAGATTTAGAAAATTCTGAGAGTCTAGTTTGTGAAATATTTCATTAGATTTTAGACCCGTAAGACTTTTGAAGCTATTTTAAGATTCTGGAGAACTTTAGCAGCCTCATTTCGAGAATTTGGTTTGTTGAAAATTAAAAAATTTGGTAATTTCATAATTAAGAAATCTAAATTCCTATCAGCAATTTTAGCATCCGAAAATTTTTATATGTCGTTAATTTTTAGTCGACAAATTTTTTGCTCGGAAATATTTGCTATGAAAATTTCTCTTTTTCGATAACTTCGCATTAAAATTATTTTGCGTCAATAATGAGCAATTTTTTTCGTACAAAAACATATTTTATTGGCAAGCCAATTCTGAACAGGTCACCCGCCGACCTGCTTGATTTGAAATGGATTCAGTCTTCTGTTTGTTAATAAAATTTGAGTTTTCTTACAAAATGCTATATTTATTACCTTTTATTAGCTTCCTTGATATTTTCCCAAGAAACAAATTTCCCTCTTGTTTCCCACCTTTTTTTCGAAAAAGAAAACACTTTTCCCCTGAAATTGGACTACTGGACTCTGCGAAAACTAAAACCGCTCTCCCTACTTCTTGTCCACTTATGCCCTAAAAATCAAATTTATACAAACTCTCTGTTACCCAAAAACGCTTACTTCACCACTCAACCCCGAATTAGGCATACTGACTTCAAAAATCGGATTTTTCTGACATAACTTTAGCATAATCCTGAAATACTTTTACTATGCAGGGATTAAAGCTGAATTGAATTTTCCAAGCAGAATCGTTGAGATCTCGAAGCTAGAATCGCGATATATACGTCGGAGCGTACCAGAATCCTTTCTCTCCTTTCTTTTTCTGCTCCACATTGAAATCATAACCGCCCCCGCTTTGGAGATTGGCATAAGGCAACTCGAGCGAGCCGCTCCCTTATTGTCGTGCGCCCCGGTCGTCGCATTATAATACAATTTTCAGTAGTTGAAGCAAGCCGAGTTGAGTTCGTAGAAATGTAGTGTGATGGTAAGGGAGGTCGGGGGGTCGTAGGTGTAGGTTCGTTTTTCGCGTTCGTGAGCCATTTTGAGAGTGTGAGGTATAAGTATATAAAGTGAACCGGTGGCAGGCAGCACAATGCGCCGTATCAAACAAAGCTCCTACCTTTGGACTTCCATAGGAGTGTGGGTGGGTGTACGAGGTGTAGTATTACTCATTCAAATGATCCTCTCCTGCACTCTTTCCTCTTCTCTCGTTCTATCTACTCTATATCTGTCTCCCTTGCAACCACCCGCGAAAAGGAAACTATCCCCATATTTCTGTCTCTCTCTTCCGCGCTTTTAATCCGGCCGGCATTCATATCTCCTATGCTCCATTTGAATAAAGATTTGCACATGAAAACTCGCCCTGAAAATCAGCTTAGTTCGTTCTGTTTCGGGAAATTAATGATGAAATTAGAGAGGCTTCTATTTTTAAAGATATGTTATTTATTCTGGGAAAAGTGATAGTGATTAAGTTTTTGGGAATAAATTGGAAACATTGGAACGGAATTAAGGAAGCTTTAATGAATAAGCTCAAATTATGCGGGCTATATTTGTAATTTTAAAATATAATGTAATAAGGTTTTAATTTAATTTAAGGATTTAGATGTTAATTTTGTCTGTCTACTGGTCCAATCAATATTATTGAAAATATTGATTATATTTCAATTTAATCAGTTCAATGCAAGTTATATTTGTAATTTTAAAATATAATGTAACAAGGTTTTAATTTAATATTTCAATTTAATTAATTCAATGCAAGTTATATTTGTAATTTTAAAATATAATGTAACAAGGTTTTAATTTAATATTTCAATATAATTAATTCAATGCAAGTTATATTTGTAATTTTAAAATATAATGTAACATGGTTTTAATTTAATATTTCAATCGAGTAATTTTAAGTTAAGAGAAACTTTAAATATTTTTTAATATTTTGAAATCGTCCAGTTGGTTCATGTCATTTGCATTAGTTCGAATTTTCAATTTCAAAATCAAATCTTTCCAATTCTTCTTTGAAAAGTGTATTATCTAGAAATTCCTACATTTTTAAATTTATTTATTACTCTTGAAATTTAAGAATACTTTTTTACTCCATTTTAATAAGGATTTGCACTTGCAAACTCGCCCCGAAAATCCGATCAGTTCGTTCTGTTTCGGGAAATTAATAATAAAATTAAAGAGGCTTCTGTTTTTAATGATTTGTCAATTATTCTGGGAAAAGTGATTTCTACTGGTGAATCAGTAGAAATCTTCTGAAATTTTAGTAATTTTACAGTAATTGTCAATAGAATTCTACTAATTACCATATATAGAATTCAGCCTAAATTAGTAAAATTTGAGTAATTTAGATTTAAAGAGTAGGAATTCCTTAATTTTTTTAAATCTATTACTCTTGAGATTTAAGAATACTTTCTTTACCCCATTTTAATCAAGATGTGCACTTGCAAACTCGTCCTGAAAATTGGCTCAGTTCTTTTTGTTTCGGGAAATTAATGATGAAATTAGAGAGGCTTCTGTTTTTAATGATTTGTTAATTATTCTGGGAAAAGTGATAGTGATAAAGGTTTTGGGAATAAATTGGGAAGATTGGAACGGAATTGATGAAGCTTGAATGAATACGTTCAAATTATGCAAGCTATATTTGTAATTTTAAAATATAATTTAACAAGGTTTTAATTTAATATTTCAATTTAATTAATTCAATGCAAGTTATATTTGTAATTTTAAAATATAATGTAACATGGTTTTAATTTAATATTTCAATCTAGTCGTTTTAAGTTAAGAGAAACTTTAAATATTGTTTAATATTTTGAAATCGTCCAGTTGGTTCATTTAATTTGCATTAGTTCAAATTTTCAATTTCAAAATCAAATTTTTCCAATTCTTCTTTGAGAAGTTTATTATCTAGAAATTCCTTCATTTCTTATCTTATTTATTACTGCTAATATTTAAGAATACTTTTTTAACCCCATTTCAATAAAGATTTGCACTTGCAAACTCTCCCTGAAAATCAGCTCAGTTGGTTCTGTTACGGGAAATTAATGATGAAATTAGAGAGGCTTCTGTTTTTAATGATTTGTCAATTATTCTAAGAAAAGTGATTTCTACTGGTGAATCAGTAGAAATCTACTGAAATTTTAGTAATTTTACTGTAATTGTCAGAAAAATTCTACTAATTGCCATAGATAGAATTCAATCACTGATAAATTAGTAAAATTTGAGTAATTTAGATGCAAAGAGTAGTAATTCCTTAATTTTTAAAAATTTATTACTCTTGAGATTTAAGAATACTTTTTTCACTCCATCTCAATAAAGATTTGCACTTGCAAACTCGCCCTGAAAATCAGTTCAGTTCGTTCTGTTTCGGGAAATTAATGATAAAATTAAAGAGGCTTCTTTTTTTAATGATTTGTTAATTATTCTGGAAAAAGTGTTAATAATTTGTTAATTATTCTGGGAAAAGTGATAGTGATGAAGTTTTTGGGAATAATTTGAAAAGATGGGATCGGAATTGAGAAAGCTTGAATGAATAAATTAAATTAAATAACAACAATTAATAATAATAATAAAAATAAATTAAATTCAAATTCAAATTTAATATTTCAATCGAGTCGTTTTAGGAGAAACTTTAAATATTGTTTAATGTTTTGAAATCGACCAGTTGGTTCATGTAATTGGACTCGAATTTTCAATTTCAAATCCAAACTTTTCCAATTCTTCTTTGAAAAGTTTATTATCTAGAAATTCCTTCATTTTTTATCTTATTTACTACTCTGGTGATTTGAGAACACTTTTTTACTCCATTTTAATAAGGATTTGCACTTGCAAACTCGCCCCGAAAATCGGCTCAGTTCGTTCTGTTTCGGGAAATTAATGATGAAATTAAAGAGGCTCCTGTTTTTAATGATTTGTTAATTATTCTGAGAAAAGTGATAGTGAATAGTTTTTGTAAATAAATTGGAAAGATTGGAACGCGGAATTGAGGAAGCTTGAATGAATAAATTAAAATTCTGCCGGCTATATTTGTAATTTTAAAATATAATGTAACAAGGTTTTAGTTTAATATTTCACTCGAGACGTTTTAAGAGAAACTTTCAATACTGTTTAATGTTTTGAAATTGTCCAGTTGGTCCATGTAATTTGATTCGAATTTTCAATTTCAAAATTAAACTTTTCCAATTCTTCTTTAAAAGTTTATTATCTACTCTCTAAATCTGAAATAGTCGAATTTTACTAATTCATCAGTGACTTAATTCTAGCTATGCCAGTTAGTAGAATTCTACTGACAATTAGTGTAAAATTAATAAAATTTCATTAGATTTCCACTGATTCGCCAGTAGAAACCATAACTGAAGTTTCAGTGATACTTGCTGAAATTTCTGTTATCGTTTCTACTGGTGAATCAGTAGAAATCTACTGAAATTTTAGTAATTTTTCACTAATTGTCAGAAGAATTCTACTAATTGCTATAGCTAGAATTCAGTCACTGATAAATTAGTATTATTTTTCGGGAAATTAATAATGAAATTAGAGAGCCTTCTGTTTTTAATGATTTGTTAATTATTCTGAAAAAAGTGATAGTGACGAAGTTTTTGTAAATAAATTGGAAACATTGGAAGGGAATTAAGGAAGCTTAAATGAATAAATTCAAATTATGAAGGCTATATTTGTAATTTTAAAATATAATGTAACAAGGTTTTAATTTAATATTTTTAGGAGAAACTTCAAATATCGTTTAATGTTTTGAATTCGCCAGTTGTTTCATGTAATTTGATTCGAATTTTCAATTTCAAAATCAAACCTTTCCAATTTTTCTTTAAAAAGTTTATCATCTAGTTCTAGTAATTACTTTATTTCTTATTTTATTTATTACTATTGAGATTTAAGAATCCTTTTTAAATATATTTATTTCTTGTTTGTTTCAGGTAAGTTTTTGTTATTCTTAGCTGCATTTAACCGTCTTCATCGTCGCGGTAAGAAGAAATTAAATTATGTTCAAAAAATGCCAAGGAAATGCAGGAAAAAATGCCAAGCTTAAAATAATATCAAAGCAAACTATCAATCTTTCGGCTTTTTCTTGATATAACAATCATAATTCATGAATATTAATTCCACTCTTAATTCTTTAAGTCTGCAATTTTGAATCAATTACATTAGAAAAAAGTTTTTTCATTTCAGAATACTTAAATTTTGAAGTGGAATATTTTTTGTGAGATTCAGAATTCATTTTAATGCAATAGGACTCCAATTTTAAATATAATTTTTAAGTAAGTTAATTTAATTTTCATAACAAATGAAAATAACTTTAAAGAAAATTAGAATTAATATTAAGTTAAAATTTTTTTTCTCCAATATGTATTTAAATTGTTTCGGTACTACCAAAATTATATTGTCATAATTATATTTCATGTTATTTTGCGTTATTGAAGAGTGAAAATAATTTTTACATTTAGATTTAGGCTTGGGATACTTTCCTATTCGCTTTCCTATAATTTAAGCAAAGCCAGGAGAGAAAAATGTTTGAAGTTGAGGAATTTGAGACTTTCGATGTTTAGAAAATGTGTTCAATTTGAGGAAGTTTAGAATTTCATTGTTTAGAAAATCTGTTCCAGTTGGGGAAGTTTAGTCTTTTAATGTTTAGAAAATGTGTTCAGTCAGATTCAGGTTTAATTTTAAGCGTAGGGGTAGGTAGTTTGGTCGGTAGCGGGTAGGAGAAGGTTTAAGATCCGGTTATAAAAGCAAAAAGAAAGTCTGGAAGCATGAAAAAAAGGTTAGCAATAAAGAAAAAAAATTCGAGTCGAATAAGAGCTAACAGTTTTCTAAATTTTTTTGCACTTTGTCCCTGAGAATAAAATTACTTCAGTAGTAGGATTTAGAATTGAATAGATTTTTAAAAAATTTGATTAATTCTATCAAAAAAGTCTCCAATACATTATTACAAATTATAAACATTCAAAAAAAGACTTTCAGAAGTTTTAGAACCAATCATTTAAAAAATTGATTTTTTCATTGATGAAAACTTTAACCCAGAAGAGTTCCAAAAAAGTCCCAATTAAAATCTTCCAGAATTTCTTTTCTTATACAAACTCGTAAAATATCTTAAGTCACTCCGAGTAACTTAAACTGCAAATACCAGTCTGGGATTCTATTTGCCGTTCGAAACGTCACAACAGTCGTTCCGGAAATCGACACGGTCCAAGAGTAGCTTCCCGGTGGTGGACCCAAAGTTCTGGGCCCTAAACCGATTTCCCAAAACGCTAATTCCATTGTGCGACCCCTCGTTGCCGAAGAGAGAGACGAAATTCTAACAGTAAAGTAATTCGCGTCCGAAACATCTTTCCTGTCCCAGACTCCTTAGAAAAAGGGGAAAGGGGGAGGGGGCAGGCCCGCGCGATGCGCTTAGTCCTTTGAGAAGGGCCCAACTTCCATGGATGGAAAAGTCTCGTCTCTTTCCATTCCTGCTCGTGCACTTTTGTTCAGAAAGAAGAAATTCTCCGAAGGATTCATAAGAAGGACGAGGCACCCCCGCTGTGAGTCCCATTGTCAAAATCCGCATTCGCAGCAGGCCTTACTTAAGGCCCTTTCCATTCGAGTCCTCCGGTCAAACGTTACGTAGAAACTCTCAGTCTGAAAGCAGGAAAAGGTCGAAAATCGGCCTAAACTCTAAAGGATTTCATACAGAGAATTGGGTCAGTTTTTAGGGGTCTTAACAACTTTTGACTCTGCTGATTGGGTCTATTGAAAAATTCATTTCATTCTGTCAGAAAAGAATAAGGATCGATTTCGATTAATAAGGTTATCGATTTCAATTAACGTTTAATGTATTAGAAGTTTCACAGGGTAAAATTTTAATTTATCCTTTGGGTTCAGAGGTTCATAACTTCAAACTTTAACCTCCTGTGTTTTGATAAATATTTTCCTTATCAATATTCTCTGTAGTATTGCGTCTTTTCTCCGCTTCCGGATATCTAAAAACGAGTCTAAAAAGATAATTATCAAATAATGTCGATCACTTTTCAAAATATGAAGATTTGAATTCATGAGTTGGGAATGAATGAAACATTTTTGGGAAACATTTAGGGAAAATTTGAAATTTGTTATCTAGATTCAATTTTTTTTTTCTTTGTAGAAAATGTTTGTGGCAGGAAAATTTGTAATTTTATATTTGGGGTGATATATAATAATCGTGTGAAAATGGTGTTTTCGACTTAGCAAGGTACTGTGATAATTTCCACAAGAGTAGTTAGTTTGCTTAACACGCTTGTGTGAGTTTTGGACCACACAGGAGCTTTGGCAATTCTCAGTGGCTTTGTCGGACAGAAATCGCAGAAACACAAATTGGCCGGTGTGATTGTGACGGGTCCAGACATGGGCCACGTGCTGCTGCCGTCGCGGTGGTGTAATCAGTAATACCAGTATTTAGGGGGTTGAAAAAGACTGCATCAGGCAGGGTGGGGTTCCCCATTGAAATATCAGGCTTTAGGACCCACCAACCTACATAAAAATCCTTACAGCAACCTCGTATTTGTCGACAATTATAGCTCTGATTTCGATTAGCGAGGATAAAAGAGTTCAAAGACAACTGACGTTCTCAATAAAAAAAAAAAAAAAACCACCCATTTAATTTCTCGTTCTCTAATCGAATAGGGTTTTCTAGATTCTTTCAGAAGCTGTAGAATATTCCAGAATTGTCTACACTTTTTGCATCAGTTTTCTTCATTATTATTTAAAATTTAAAAGA
>JBAGKK010000288.1:334060-353087 GCA_037177015.1 Euceroptres primus
CAAACTGGAGTTTAATAGGATTAGATTTTGGACCGTCTACCCCCGAGCCTGGCCCATAATCTAGGTATGAGTGTATACAATGATTCGGACCCAAAAACACAATGTCAATAACGTTAACAGAAATTTGTTTTTCAGTCAGGTTCTTAACCCAAGAATCTCTGTTCACAGTTTTACAATAGTCATTTTCTAATAGCAATGTTATTTCCTGGACGTAAAAAAAATTTGGAGCACATCTTCCATTACTTGAGCAAAGTTTTAAATTTTTCTATGTGGTAGACATTGCAATTATGTAGAATGATTTTAAATTTTTTACTAGACAATTCCAAAAATTTTTAGTAGTTTTATATTCTATTCCAGACTTCATAATTTGTTTTTTAATGTTTTCTAACGATTTGTTTAAAAATTGAATATGATAGTTAATGATGATTTATTAATAATAACTATAATTGTTAATTTTATTCTAATTTTATTTTCTAATGATTTGTTTAAAAATTGAATATGATAGTTAATGATAATTGATTAATGACAATGATAATTATTAATTTCATTCATATTTAACTCCTGTGATCAACAAAAAACATCTTCAATTTAATGTTTGTGACTATTGTGAAGACCTAAAGACCTTGGAATATTTGTTACATTTCCGGAAACTGGGAATAAGTCTTCTGGACAAACTGAGGATAAAATTTCGACACATGATGTAAATTGTAAAGAAACGAATAAAGGGATCGACAATGAGAGAAGTGGTATGGAGTATAGACTCCTGGCACGTCAGCACGGCTAAAGCGAATGCTCGTAAAAGTTGATCCCTGTATAATTTTCAATCGCCCTCGGATTTGACGACCTCGTCATGGACTCTCTTTCTCTCTCGTTGTCTCTCATTTCCTCTCTTATTCTCTCTCTGATTTCCTTTCTCTCCTTGTCTCTCTCTCCTCTTTCCAATGTGGGACTCGAGATAAGGGTGGAATGACGAGGTCGCAACGACCGGTAAAAAGGTGATCTCTCCCGGATAATACCGGGAGTTGAAAGAGTGAGATCGAGAGAGATTGAGAGAGAGAGAAAGAGAGAGAAAGACTTTCCCTCGGGATACACGAAGCCAATGCCTGCGGAGGCCGTAAAAAGACAATACGATCTCACACCCTTCTTGCCACGAAAGTACGCACCACGTGGTGGCATGCCCCACTCAAAAAAGGATAGGGTGGGTTAAATTTCCCACCTTAAAACCGCCTTACTGCTTTCCCGACCTAAAGAAAGCCACGGCGCCTCCCTTCGAGGACGAATTGAATTTTATAGTGATTTCATGGCCGTTATTAGCTCTCACCTTCCTATCTGCTTTTTCACAGCAAATTTTCCTTTAGACTTATTTTATTTCACTGATTCTATCTTTATTTTGGTTTTCCTCAGAATTTTGATGATTTTGATTTATTTTTAACTACTTTTTTAAATTAAAAAACCGATCAGTCAATCGCTTAAACTTGAACCGCCCTATTTTCTTATCGTTCGCGAATAGGCGGCAAGATGACTTGGCAATTCTCAGACAAAAGGAGGATCGATCGGCTCAGCTCTTTATTATAACAGAAAGTCAGATTCGATCGATATATGTTAATATTAAAATGACAAAAGAGCAAAAAAACACAAGTCCAACATAAATAATTCAGGCTTCTATCACGAAGTGCGAATCGTTCACCACTCTCGAAGCTCTTAATTAAACGACCCGCATGGTCTGCGGACATCCTGCGTGTCACTCATATTATCAATATATGAATGCACTTTCCCTACGAGGATTTGAAAGCACTTTGTTGTTGGATATCAAAAATTCAAAGCATGACAATTTTTTATTTCTAGAAAAAAGTTTTATTTAGTAAAAAAACGTTTTATTTATTGATTGTATTGGTTTTTCAATTCATGATATGATTCATGGAGATATGTAAATGTCTGGTCTGATAAAAGTAAAAAAACGTTTTATTTAGTAAAACAACGTTTTATTTAGCAAAAATACGTTTCACTTAGAAAAAAATAAAAAATTGGAACTATCGGGAATATTTTTCTGAATAGTATAATATAAAACTAAATTTGGCGGGACTCCGAAGTATGTACAATAAATTTTTGTAGTTCCGAGGATCTGATGCTGTGACTTCACCCCCGCACACCCTTTTCAAGGCCCATCGCGCAGCTTTCTCTATTACAACCTGCAGACTCCATACATTACCGGCAGAGACAGCCTCAAATTGGTTCATTAGCCACGAGATATTTTATACAAATTGGGGACTAAATTACGGCTGACTGTGCTCCTCAAGCGCGTTAAAAATTCTTAATTGGAACTCGCAAAAAATTCGTTAAGAGTTAATAACGAAAAAAACCTAGCAAAATTAAAATGACAGCCAACATAAAACAAAAGATGCAGTTTTAGAGAGATGTATAGATGTAGTTTTTTAGAGAGAATACTCTCTAAAAAACTACATCTCTAAAAACATCAATTGAAAAATAAGAGTAACTATTCACAGTACAAAAAGGATAAATAGAATGTCTAGCGATCAGGCCAGGAAATTCTCGGTTTTTCCCAACCAAATTTTTCATTTTCCAAACCAATTTCATATTTTTTATTTACAATAACGTATATATTATATGTATTTTCTTCGTGTGAAAGGTCCAATAAATAAAAATATCTTTTAGTATTGATAGTCAACATTTCGGACTTTATCAATACTAAGAGATGTTTTTATTGATTGGACCTTTCACACGAAAAAAATACATATAAAATTGACAAAAGGTCGAAACTGAAGAATATGGATATAAACGTATATATTATCCTAAATAAATTATCATTTCTCACGAAATAAACACATTATCATTTTTTCCCTATTTTAAACATTATACACTTTTTTTTTGCATTTTTTAAAAATAAAAGTTAATGTTCATTTTTAATTACGAAATTTATTTTTCCCCTTTTCAAATAGCTGTAAATAAAGTGAAAATAAGTAGATTTTACCATTAAATTAAAAAATCCCCGATCTGTAATAAAATTCCCAGGGTTTTCCCGGTTTTCTCCCGGTGAATAAAAGTTAATGTTCATTTTTATTTTCGAAATTTATTTTTTTCTTCTTCTCAAATAGCCGTAAATAAAGTGAAAATAAGCCGATTTCACCACTAAATTAAAAAATCCCCGATCTGTAATAAAATTCCCGGGGTTTTCCCGGTTTTCTCTCGGTGAATAAAAGTTAATGTTGATTTTTATTTTCGAAATTTATGTTTTTAATCTTTTCAAATAGCCGTGAATAAAGTGAAAATAGATAGATTTGACAATTAAATTTAAAAATTCCCGCTCTGAAATAAAATTCCCGGGGTTTTCCCGGTTTTCTCCCGATGAATAAAAGTTAATGTTCATTTTTATTTTCGAAATTTATTTTTTATTCTTTTCAAATAGCCGTAAATAAAGTGAAAATAAGTATATTTCACCATTAAATTAAAAAATCCCCGATCTGTAATAAATTACAGTTAAATAAATAAAATTCCCGGGGTTTTCCCGGTTTTCTCTCGGTGAATAAAAGTTAATGTTCATTTTTATTTTCGAAATTTATTTTTTTATTCTTTTCAAATAGCCGTAAATAAAGTGAAAATATGTTTATTTTACCATTAAATTAAAACATTCCAGCTCTGAAAAAAAATTTTCGAGGTTTTTTCGGTTTTCTCCCGGTGACACCAAATTCCCGGGTTTTCCCCGGATTTTCCCAATTTTCCGGTCTGCTAGACACCCTGAGAATCCTTAAAAAATCTTTTGAATTCTGTCATAAACTTCTGAAACCTTGACTTTTCCAGATTTTTTTCTATATATTTACAAAAAATCTATAGAATTTTAGAAAGATTCTGAAAACTATCTAGAAGAATTCTTTAAAATTATGGGAGATTTTTGTTGATTTTAGAACGTTTTAAAGGATTCTGCAGAATTCTGGAAATTCTAAAGTTCTGAATATTCTTGAGGATTCTAGAAAATTTCGAAACAAACTAGCATATTTTTTAGAATATTAAAGAATTTTAGGATATTCTTTAAGATTTTATAAGATTATTAAATTAGTATAGGAGAATCCAAAAAGGTGTAGAAGATTATGGAAGAATACAGAAGAATCTGAATAGAAGATTGTAGAAGATTCTGGAATAGTTTCGAATATTTTGGAGAATTTTTAGAGATACCAAATAAATTTTAAAGATTTTAAAAGATTGCAGAAAATTTCGGGAGTCTTTATATATTTTAGAGGATTCTAAAAGACTCTGGAGAATTCTGGAATCCTCGAGAAGATTCTAGAAGGTTGTGGAAGGGTTCATAAGATTCTAGAGAATTTTAGAAGTTCCTGGAGTTTATAATATGTTGACAAATTTAAATAGATGATGAAAAATTTAAATAGATGATGAAAAATTTAAATAGATGAAAAATTTAAATAGTTGAAAAAATTTTTGAAGATTAAGAAGACCCTGAGAGAGTCTGAAAGATTATGGATCAGTCTGAAATTCTAGAGGATTCTAACAGATTCGAATTCTCTTTTATAAATTATGGAAGATTTGAGAAGAATTTGGAGAATTTTGAAAAAATCTGGAGAATTCTGGAAAACTATGGGAGAATGTAGAATTTTCTGCAGAATTTTAATAGATTTCAAATAAGTTTTGAAGATTTTGTAGAATTTTAGGAGATTTTAGGAGTCCTTTGTAGATTTTGAAGAATTTTAAATGATTTTAGAAAAACATAGAATATTTTAGTCAGTTATGGAAGAGTTTAGAAGATTTCATAATTTGGAAATTATGAAAAATTTCAGGAAACGTTAAAAGAGTTTTTAAAAGTCATAAGTTACTATTTCTCATATTGGAAAATTAATTCGAATTATTAATAAGAAAAGGGGGAAAGGATTAAAATTCTCGAATAAAGGGATTTTGAAAATAAAATGGGGAAAATAGGTAAAAAAGAGGAATAGGGGACTATGATACCTGACAAAGTCACACTATTTCTATGTTCAATCAAAAAAGTGACATTTTTTAAAAAAGTGAAAAAAGTGCTCAAATGCATAAAAAGTGACTAAAAGTGACCTTTTTTAAAAAAAGGGACCAAAAGTGACTTACTGACAGGCCTGGAAATATTACGATTCCTGCTTAGAATACCTATTTTAAATTTTCCAAATACTTTTAGATGAGTTAAATCTTCTGAAATTCGTCAAAATCCTTTAGAATCTTATAAGTTTTTTTCCTTCAATTTTCCTGATTCTTCCAAAGTCTTCTGAAATCCTCCAGCATTTTCTAGGATCTTCTAAAATTTTTCAGGATTTTTTGAACTATAAGTAGAATTTACCATTAAATTAAAAAATTCCCAATTTGAAATAAAATTCCGAGGTTTTCCCAGTTTTCTGGTGAATTTGGTTTTCCGGTGAAACTAAATTCCCGGGTTTTTCCCCGATTTTCCGGTCTGCTAGACACCCTGATAAAATGAGAAACACCCTTTCTCCTAAATTATATACATATTCGCAGAAAAGCGCCAAAGAATTCCAAATGGAAAAGAGAGTATATTACAGAAGCATAAATTTCAGTTTTTTTTGCTCTTATTTCTTTACATTTTTCATCTTCCAATATCATTTTCGAGGTTATCTTCCCTCTGTGAAAGGAAGAGTCCTCTGCAAAAAGTGCGAGGTCGTTTCCTCGAAATAACTGTTTGTACCTTGCTCCATTGCCTAATGCCATAACCATAACGATACGCGAAGGAGGAGGGGGAGGGAGTAAGTGTCTCGTAAGCAAAGTGCCTGTATGGAGACACCACATATACATATAAGTATCAAGCCAATATGCCAACACGACTCGACGCCAACTAAAAGAGGTTGGGAAGCTTTCATCCCCCTGTGAAAACTTCTACCAGATTCAACATCACCTAGTTTGAGAATTTGCGGTTCTCTAAAATATAGAGAGTTGCAGAATTTTCCTCGAAAGTATTTCTCAGAGAAATTCGCCTTTTTTAGTCTTAAAGATCAATAATAAATTAATTAATTAATTAAAGATAAATATTCATTGAAATAAAATATTGTTGATTTCTATCAAGAGAAATTTAAGGGATTAAAATTAGAATTTACTTTTCAAAAGAAAATAATCCAGATTTTCTTTCTACCTTCCAATTTCACTTTCGAATTTGAACACTTCTAAACTTTGCACTACTTGCAAAATTGCATTTGCGTTTAAATTTTGAATGACATCAAAATTCAACCGCCGCATCGTAAAAAGGGGAATAAAATTTTTTGGTCCCAGCGCAAACGAATCTTGACAATGTAAAAATTACAATTTTAAAAATATTTTTTGATATTATCCAAGCAAATGAAGTACTCCATATAAATTTCTAAAAATCAAAGAGCAAAATATTTACAAAAGCGGTGAGAGACCATTGCGCTCGGACCAAGAAATTTTATACCTCCTTCTCCGATGTGTCGGTTGAATTAATGCCTTTAAATTAGATTTTTAAGATATATTTTAATTTTTTGGGACTCAGTTCGCGGAAAAAGGCGACCTGGAAAAGCGACTGGAGAAGGGGGAGTGAGGTCGTTAATAAAGTTAAGATTGCATTATAAGAGAGAATCACCGCGAGATAGCAATATAAAGGCGTTGGGCGTCGTAACGATGCTTTATAACTGTATGAAACCGAGGGACCAACTACCGAGGGCAAAAACTCTCACCACCTGCAGCAAAAGCCACGTCCTCGCATAGAATATTCAAGCTTCAATTTCATATCTTCGCACCGTTGGGCGACCTTAGCCCTCTCGACTTTGCGGGGGATATTAAAAAAACCAGGGGAGGGGTGAAGAAGAAATTACAAAGCTACCCTGCCCCGATATTTGACGCACAATGAAACGTTCCACCGTCAACATTATGTACGATTATTATTCATTGTCTTCTCTCCTTCCTCAAACAAGAAAGGCATTCAAAAATATCATTTCATATTTAAAAGCTTACAAAAGTATAAATAAATAGCATGTTGTAAATTTAAATAAATAAATACCCATTTAAATAAATTTAAATACCTACTTTTTTTCCTCAACATTTTTTAGGTTTAAGAGGTATACCCCGACGATATTCAGATTATCCTGATAGATATTTATCTTGAAATATAATATCATCTTTTGAATCTTTAATTTCTTTAATTAGAATTATTATTATAATTTTTATTATATGAGAAAAATTAATTTCAAAACCTTTATTACAATATAAAGATTATTTAAATTCATCTATTGAATGAATATTAACATATCCACCTTTATACCATTCATGTAATGAATGTTCAATAATTTCATATTAAATTAATATTTATATTTTGATATAAATTAATATTATATAAATAATCGTATATAATATTGGATATATATATATTCATCGAGGGTCAATATAATCCCCCACTGAGTATTATATAAATACTTGACATAATTTAATATTTCAAGATTCTGCTTCTCCTACTATAGAATGAGTTTTTATAATACATGATTCTACACTTTTAATTAATTTAGTTATTATAATTATAATTTTTTATACAATAATTAAAATTTATTCAAATAATATTATTCACACAAATATTGAAAATCAAATAATTGAAATTATTTGAACAGTTGTATCTATTTTTATTGTAATTTTTATAACAATTCCTTCTTTAAAAATTTTATATTTATTAGATGAAATATATTCTCCTTTGTAAATAATATATTCTCCTTATTCTCCTAACTGTTAAGTGTAATGGATTTCAATTATATTGATCTTACAATTCCTAATTTTTTAAATTTAAATTTTGAATCTTTTATAGAAAAAAATTTAGATTTAAATTCGTTTTGTTTATTAGATGTTGATAATCGACTAATTTTACCTATAAATTTACAAATACGATTATTAATTAGATCAAATGATGTAATTTACTCATTTGCTTTACCTTCAATAGGAATGAAAGTTGATCGAATTCCTGGACGAATTAATCAATTAAATTTATTAATTAATGGACCTAGTTTATTTTTTTGGTCAAAGTTCAGAAATTTGTGGATCTAATCATAGATTTATACCTATTGTTGTAGAAACCACAAGATTACAAAATTGTTTAACTTGAATTAAAATAATAAATTTAATAAAATAATAATTAAATAATAATTAAATTAAATAATTAAATAATAATCAAATAATTAAATAAAATAATAATTAAATTAATTTTATTAAGTATTGTTTAAAAAAGGAGTTGTATCAACCCTCAGTTAAAATAATATTTGGATGTTGATGGTGAAATTGGCTTTAGGGCCACAAAAAATGAAATCAATGTATCATTGAATCAGATGTTTCTCGAATATGGGCCCTCATCAGTGATTTATTTCTGAACTATGAGTACAAAAAATATTGGTTCTTTGTAGTTAAAAAAGTAATTTTTTTGGAGATGTAAATTAAGACAAAAATTATAATCACCATCAACATCCAAATATTATTTTATTAATATCTTTAAAAAAGTAATGATTTTTTAAAATCATTTGCAGTGTAATAAATATTTTCTCTTAATAAAAATTTAATTAAATTAAATAACATTAATATGCCATATTAAAATTATTAAAATGTTAATAATTTTTTTCTTTCAAATAAAGCCCATAAATTAAATTTATTTAATATTATATTTTATATTTTCTTATTTATATGTCAATTCTAATTTATATTTTATACTTTTAGAAAACATAATTGATAAATTTAATTTAACATGATAACTAATTTATTTTCAATTTCTGACCCTTCAAAAAGATATTATTTTTCTTTTAATTGAATAAATAGTTTATATTTTTTAATTTTTATTCCATATTTATACTGATTAATCCCTTCTAATTATATAATAATTATTAATATAATATAATATAATATTAATATAATAATTATTATTATTAAATTTTTAATAAATTTCATTATTAAATAAATAAAAATTTCTTTTAAAAAAGTTTAAATTTTTTAAATTTATTAATATTTATATCATTATTTGCATTTATCCTTTTTGCATTGATTATGTGTTATCATTGCATGGGGTGATCCTTTGAGATATGTAAATTCCTGGTCAAATGAAATATAATTAATAATTTTATTAGGTCAATAATTTTATGAATAAGATATATATTATTTGCGTGAATAGAAAACTTTATACATAAATTTATTCATTTAACTCCTCAAGGTACTCCTTATATTTTAATGTTATTTATAGTTTTAATTGAATTAGTTAGAAATATAATTCGACCTTTGACTTTATCTATTCGATTATTTGCAAATATTATTGCTGGACATTTATTAATAACATTAATCAGACAAACAAGAAATAATTTAAATACTATAATGTTTTTAATAATAATTTTAATCCAATCATTATTAGTAACTTTAGAAATTGCAGTTTCATTTATTCAATCTTATGTATTTTCGTGAATTCCTAGTCACAGGAAAATTTTAAGATCATTGTATTTTTCTGAAACTAATTAATATGAAAATATTTTATAATCATCCTTATCCTTATCAAGACCTTGACCTTTATTAAGAATAATAATTGCAATAATTGAAAGAATGATAATATTTAATTATAAAAATGATATAATCTTATTAATAGGAGTATTTATAATTATTTTATGTAGAATTCGTAAATTCAATTCGTGAAAGAACTTTTTCAAGGAATACACACAAATTATTTTAAAATTAATTAAAACTTTTGATTAAATAAATTTTAAACTTTATGTTCATATATTTATTTATAAATTTAAATAAACTTTAAATTAAATAAAATTAATTAAATTAATTAAAACTAATTAAAATTAGGTATATTTTTATTTAGTATTTCCGAAGTATGTTTCTTTATTATTTTTTTTTTTTGAGCATATTTTCATTCTGCTTTATCCCCTGATGTTGAAATCGGTAGAATTTGATCCCCTAAAAATTTTAGGTTAGATAATATTATTCAATTCAAAACAAAATCTGTGTAATTTTTACTTTTTCACTTTTTACTTTTCTTCTTAAAATGAGCATTATTTGAAAATTATCGTTTAAAAAGGTCCACAAATAAAGATTGGAAAATGCAGAGAGTGAAAAGAGGTATAAAATTCATTTGGCCCTGTTTACACGTGAAAACCCTTGGTAATTTCTTTATTCTCGTTTTTTTTTGTCCCATTCTCTCTAGTTGGTACCATTTGTTTTTATCAGAGTCACAGAGGGATGCTTTGCTCTTTCGAAATGCTTTGGTAGAAATGGGGTGTTTTCATTCGCGGTCTACCTAATATCTGGATGCTGCGGAAGTCCCGACATCATTCGGGAAAAGGGAAGAGAATTCTTATTTCTGGTTGTCCCTATTTTGGGGCTAAAAGATACGAAACAGCGAGACACGTCGCCTGGTGGGCGCCATGATTACGTTACTTCCCACGTGCCTCGCACGACATGCATTTATTATTTAGACCCATGGCTCCGTGATGCTCTGCCCGGGACTATTTCAAATTTGCGACATGACATTTGACAAGAAAAAAGAAAATCAAAGAAAATTAAAGAAGATTCATTTTTATAATATAGGCAAGAAAAGTTTAAAACGTTGCCCCAAACAAAAAAAGGGGAAATAATCTTGCATTTCAGGTATGAACCATTTTTGTAAAAATTATTTTTTCTTTCCTTAAAATAGTTTGTTGAGAACTGTAAATTCTTAGTATCTTATAAAAATTCATTATTGAGAAAACCCTAATTGAACCCTTTTCCAGTTTTGCCAAAAAAAATGGAAATTTGGCATTTTTCAATCGTTGTTGCTCTTTTCTAAGTTTACTGTCACTTTTAACTGATCCTACTAGCCGGCAAAGGATTTTTTGTATCAAGGAGACTCTAAGCAAACATCTACCACAAAAAACGGGATAAATTTTTAATTATTGAGAGAGACTTGATTTTACTTCAATGACCACCTTTTCCAAAAAGTGAAAATTTAGCATTTTTTATTATTGAGAAAGCCCTCATTGATTAAACATTAATTTAATTAACATTAATTTAATCATCAAAACCACATATATCCAAATAAATGCGAAATATATCCAAATATATCCACATATATCCAAATAAATACCACGATTTAAGAATTCGTGACCTCAGAACCACAGGTTGGTTCATATTTCCCCGCTGTATTTCAAATAAAAGAAATTGAAAGCTTGAAATCCATTAATATTTTTGATTGATATTACACGTTCGAAATTTAAAATATTAAGAATTTTAATCAATCCTTATATGAATACAAAAATTATGGTAAATATGAAAAAAATGTACCATAACCCACGTACTCATAGCCAAATTGTTTCAACTTCCACAATTTAAAATTTCGGCAGCGAAATATCAATTAAAAATATTAACATATTTCACAGCTTTAACTCAGACTCTGTTAAATTTTTATATTTTAAAATCATATGTGAAATGAACAACTTTTAATTTTATGAGATCAAATCAATTTAATTATCAGGGTGAGTTCACAGTACATTCAAATGTACAAAGAACGAATAACGTCATGAATATGCATACAGACAAAAATATATATGTATAAACGAAAAACGAAATACCATACAAAAAGGTGCTTAAATTATTTTATTCTTTTTCTTTTTCAATCTTTCTCTTTCTCAATCTTTTTCTAACTTATCATTCGCAAAGGAATTGAAACTCTTTAAATTCGCTTCCAAAGATTGAACCGAATTTTTGGCTTATTCTGAAAATTTAATTTTAGATATTATAAAAATAAAAAGATTAGATTTCAGGAAAAGATATTAAACTTATAAAATTCTTTATTCTTATTAAAAATTTGTTGTACTTTAATTTATTTATTACCAAATTTTAAATTATTAGATTTTAAATGAATCTCTGTAAAAGTTATTAGGGTAATTTTACAATTTGTAAAATACTGACAAAAACACGGTAACTTTAGCAATGAGCATCCGTCACTTGCAAGTGAAAAATCATCATTAATTTTTTGTTTTTGAGGTTATGAAAGATTACAAAAGAATTCCAAAGAATAAAAATAAAAATTATAGTAGATTATGCGTCTTATCTTTTTGAAATCATTCCTTCAAGATAAGAAGATGTTAGGTTATAAAGGCCAAGTTGCGCTCTATCAGAATAAAATGTTTGCTTCAATTTCAGTGTAAAGTTGTTTGAGGTAAAATTTATGACAAAAAATCAAATACTCGCAAACTTAGATCAGCTTACCCTAAATACGATCGGAAAATATTTGCTGAGCTGAAAACGCTGAAAAATACGCAGATCTATGTAACGAGGTTATGGCAATTCAAAAAAGCTTCTTTCAGTAATTTCCCTCCACATTTTTCTGCGGGTACACAAATTGCTCACTGCGTGGCTCCACCTTTACTGGTATTCAGCGGGATTTACAAATATTGATTTCCATATTATTTCCATCCCATTTCCTTTATTTCCAAAAATAACTTTTGAATCTACTTCTTTATTTATACAAAAATTAAGTTATTAAGAATAATTATTAGTATGTACAAACTGCCCAATTTTTAACAGCCTCTGCTGAAAAGTTGTCAAAGTCAGAGATAGAACCTTTTGGTTCTGGGGTCACGAATTAATAATGAAATGATTTCCTAATGTTTTCTTTATAATTGAAACAAAAACCTATAGTAGTTTTTCTTAATGTTTTCTTTATAATTGAAAAAAACATATACACTCATACCTAGATTATGGGCCCCTAGATTATGGGCCACCTTCAGGGTCGTTTACGCTTCACTGATTCTGTCCCCCGCCCCTGAGCGTCCCGCGACAGCGCCATCGCTCGGGCAGTCAGGACCGCTAGACGTTGTTTGCATCACGACTTTCTGCGCATTTACTTTTGTACGTTCAGAGACTATATACGTGGTCTTGAATGTTGACATAAGACTGCTTGCTCGTCGCTTTAAATCCGGTTCAAACTGGATTTTAATAGGATTAGATTTTGGACCGTCTACCCCCGAGCCTGGCCCATAATCTAGGTATGAGTGTAGTAGTCTTTCTTAATGTTTTCTTTATAATTGAAAAAAACATATAGTAGTCTTTCTTAATGTTCTCCTCATAATTGAAAAAACCTATAGAGTCTCAAATCGCTTCATCAGAAAAATTTTTCCAGAATTTCTCGAGCTTTAGTCGGAGTCCATTAGTAAGCCCCCGAGGGTGTTGGAGTGGAGCTTCGGCTTCAAGTTGAGATGTTTCGAAAAAGAGAAAGTAAGACTTGCGGGGGTGGAGGTTAGGGGGTTGGTGGTTAGGGGTTGTAGAGGGGGGAAGGGGGCTCAGGCGAAAGATCTCCCTCTATCTCGAGAAGTGTCACCGATGATGAATAGTTGGCATGAACAAAAAGAATGCTAACCGTGGTCTCCTTCACTTTCTAACCCACCCCCGGCATCCCTCACCCTGGATAGCCTACAAGCAAGTGTATCAACGCAGCCGATTGTGGCTCAGCTCGAGCGGCAGAGCCAACAGCGCCAAGACGATACCATCTTAATTAAAAGTTGCCAATTCATTTCGCTCCACGTTTCCACCCCTGTGAACTCACGAGACCCCGTGCCCGCTTTTCAGGCCCGCGGGGCGGGGGTGGTAGCTTATTCTTTTGTTTCTAGAGAAGACGTGAGACTTGCGGGGGAGGAAGTGATCGCGAGGCGGAAACGTCCGAGATAATAAGAAGTTCGTCCGCGAGGAAATTAAGAAAATGCGACAGGGATGTATCTGGGGAAAAGGAAACACCCCCGGGGACAGAGGCTCTTCAGAATCTAATTAAGAGGGTGAGGAACTGTCCTGAAAAGTTGCAGCACGTGTTTGTAATTTTAACTGTCGGAAACTTTATTTACATTTGTTTTGTTTATTTTTTTCAATTCGTATCTATTTAATTTAATACTCCTTTATTGGAAATTATAATCAATCTATTATTCATGTAATATTTTATTCATGAGCTATGATTATATATTTTAATTTTCTAACTTTTGAGACAGATTCCGAATATTTAAGAGAAATTAACAAGTGAACTGAGCATCGTTGGTGGCTTGAATGTAATGAAATCGTTCAACGTGTTAATGCATGTGCTACCGAATGCTAATTGTTCCATTCACAAAACTAAAGACAAATAAAAGTCAAGGGCCTCTCTCGTGTTCTACAAAGGGTTGTGCAATTTACCATGGACTCAACTCCTTTTACAGAGGTCCGTAAATAATCAGAAAATTTTCATACGTCTTGATTCTTTGTTTATATTTTGCTTCTTTATATAATTGAGCGGTTGGGTGCAAGAACAACCTCCTTGTATTTTGAGAAGTCACTTGTTTTTCATTTGTTTTTTATGAAGTTATGTACAAAACAAAGGAAAAACAAGTGACTTCTGAAAATACAAGTATACAAGTACAAGAACAACCTACTTGTATTTTCAGAAGTTACTTGTTTTTCATGAAGTTATGTACAAAACAAAGGAAAAACAAGTGACTTCTGAAAATACAAGTAGGTTGTTCTTGCACCCAACTGCTCAATTTCTCCATTCATTTATACCATAAAATTAGATCTCTTTCTGCCATAAAATTAGATTTCTTCATTCATTTACTCCATAAAATTAGATAGAAAGTAGATAACCATATTCTCTTGTTTCTAAACAAATTTCAATAATTTTCATCAGATTTTGTACTATTCATATGTGATTTACCTATGTATATAAATTATATATAAAGATCACTTTCTCATATGGGTCAAATGTATCTTTATAATAAATAAATAAGTAAATGGTAGAAACTAATATTCGAATTAAAATTGAAGAATGAATCTTAATTATGCACTGGAATTCATTGCAGTCGAAGCTTATTGATCGGTATCTTTTCTTTTCTGTCTCTCTTCGCACATTAATGGCTATTTTCCCTTTACAACTTTCGTTTAAGCGATAGTTAAAAATGTCTATTCGTCGGCACTCAGCGTGCTCTTAATGACTCTGCGAGTTAAGACAAAGAGTTCATTTGCGGCAGGTGTGCTCCTATAGAATATTATCCAGTTAGCAATAACGTGCTACAAAATTCATTTTTTGTCAGATTAACTTTATTAATTAAATTCTACTAATTATCTTTCACATTCCGCAATTATGAAAGATTTTCATTTTTTCATTTTATTTTCATTGTCTGCAATTGGTCATTATTTTACTTCTATTTATCAACATCTATTACCCTACTTCTATACGAGCTTTTACCGAATCTTCGCAAAATGGCGGAAGGATAGTACTTTCTCGCAAGTGGTGAAATTCCAGTAACTTAAAAAAGTCAAAATGTACGATTTGTATCTAATAAATTCAACTAAATTCCAGATTCTATTGTATCTAAAAGTGTTTAATGATTGTGATGATTAAATATGTTTAAAGATATTTTAAAGATACAGTACAACCTTCTGTTCTTCCCAAATAATGATAAGAAAAGGCTCTACAGCAAAATTTGAATTAACTAAAAAATCAGCGGCCAAAATGGTTAATGCAACCAAAAAAAAATATTTATCCCCAACAGAAACACTTTCACTTGCGAAATAAAATCAATTCAGGTAAGAACAACTGTTTCACAAATATATTCAGGTTCGACTCAAGTTTCCAAAGTCTCTTACTCGAGTAGCTGTCACCCCGAGCACTTCTTGATCAGATACCGTGACACGGGGATTCACCCCCTCCCTCTTTTAGCACGCCCACAACTACAGGGTCTCCCTATTACAAGGCGGCGTACTCGACCTTAAGATATTAAGTATTTTACTCACGATTAGATCTCTCATTGTAATGGACCGGTGTCAGACAAGCGGATCGCTAGAAAGAGAAGATGTCGGTGGGCGGCAGGGGGAGCTTCTGAAAGCAAGACTCCCCGAGAGTCACGAAAAGGGGGAGGCTTGAGGGGAAATTTTCACAAGACAATGTGAGCCCAAGAGACAATTGCTCAGAGCGACGAAGCTCCATCTAACTGCTGTATAATTTCCTGCAACGACACCTTCATTGTTAGATCGCCCGTTTTCATTCTTATCTACACCAACGGGAGAGAAAGCGAGAGGGCTGATTCTCAGGGGAAGGGGACAGCTTTCCTGAATGGGGCCAAGTGGCGACGAATCGACATAGAACCTCGAATTCACTGAATTTTCCTGGAAACTGAGATACCTTCCTATAGGTGGAAAATGGGACAGAGTATTTGGTTGATTTAAAAAAAATTTAAGTTAATTTGAACAAATGTTTGGCTGCAGCAAATAAATCATTTTTTATTAGTTTAGTTTAAGCTTATTATGCTTATTAGCTGATTAAGCTTATTATGCTTATTAGTTTAGTACGCTTATTATGCTTATTAGTTTATTAAGCTTATTATGCTTATTAGTTTATTAAGCTTATTATGCTTATTAGTTTATTAAGCTTATTATGCTTATTAGTTTATTAAACTTATTATGCTTATTAGTTTATTAAGCTTATAAAGCTTATTATGCTTATTAGTTTAAGTATCCAAATCAAACAAACTTTTATGGAAATTTAGTGTGCGTCCTTGCTACCAGGTGGCTAAATGCCAAAACCTTTCTCCCAAGTGGTGAAAAATGTTCCTAAAATCGTTTCTTTGTTTCTGAAGCAAAGAGTCAATGAAAAATTAATTCCAAATTCTTGTAGGATTTATATAAGATTTTCTTCAACACCCAGTAAGAAGTTCACTGATAAATTGTTTTTGAATTTTGTTAGGAATTATGTTTATCATTCTAGAAAATTCAGTAATGTCTACTCTGAGTCGAGAGTGTAACTATCAAATGGTCGGTTATTCAATGGACCAATCAGGATTCACGACCCCGCGGATCCGGTGTGTCATCTGCTCCCCAACAGAAATTGAGATCCCCCTCGAATCGAGTTTGTTTTTTCAACGTCAGCAGCCGAAAATCCACTAGAGAAACGGCCCATTGCCCACGACAACAAACAGTACTCACAATGATAGCATAATGCGTCTGGGGTACAAAGTTCCTTTTTTTAAGCCTCGATTACCTCAAACCCCATTGCTCATGACTACTGAGTAGTAATAATTAGACCTGTAATCTTTTAAAAGGTAGCTAAAACAATAATTGTTTAGTAAAATATTTTTTAAAAATATATAAACTGAAACAATTCTAGCTCTAAAAAACAGGAAAGGAATAAGGTAGATGTCCAAATTCCTGATCACATGTATTTTGAAAAGTCTAATTTGACCAATGTAAGATACAATCAAAAATACTGATTTTTTTAGATTGATTTCACAGTTCATTCCTTATTTACTGTGTCAAAGGGTTATGTTAAGTTAAAATTCAGGTCATCAGGGATTGGGTCATTCAGAATTTTTTACATGCACACTTGACTTTAATGGCGTATCACATGTAATGCGAACTTCAAAAGTTTGTTTTCTACTTTTTTTGAACCAACTCACGTCCACACGAAATAAGATATCAATTTGAAACTTTGGCAGCTTAAATAAGAGGCACTAAGGTAGATGTCCCAGTAATCGTACCGGTCATAGAAATCGTGCAATTGGCACATAACCTAAAGAAATAATTATAAAAGATCTTTAAAAAATTATTTAGTAACAAAAAATAACGAGCTTTAGCATTATTTATTATCAAAGTCAATAAAAATCAAGTATAAATGCTTAAAAAATAAGATTGACGGCGAAACGATTACTGGGACTAAGGTCACGATTACTGGGACGTTTATCTTAAGGGACGTTTGTATATTCCTAAATGTTTATTTATAATTAGGAAAAAATGTTTTCCAACACATTTTTTCACAATTTTTTTGTAATTATAAACATTTAGGAATATACAAACGCTTCTTACTGCCTCCTATTTAAGCTCCTGAAGTTTGAACTTGATATCTCATTTCGTGTGGACGTGAGTTGGTCAAAAAAAAGTCAGAAAAAAATTTTGAGGTTCGAATCACATGCACTTAAGGTATTTTTTAACCATTTGTTTTTTATACGATCATTTTAAATAAGAATAGTCAAATTATACGCGGGATTGAAAGTTTTTGTTTTTAAATTTTAGGGAAATTTTATATATCAGCAAAACTGGAGCTCGTAACCTTAAATGATCAGGAATTGGGACATCTACCTTGAACTTTAAATATAAATTATTATTTGCCTAATTATACTACAGCCTAAAGACCTTTCAATTTGTATTCTCCGGATTATCGTCGACATTTCTCGAGAAAAAAATCTGTAGTTGCGGCGATTTAATCGCAAAGGTGACGATGACGATTCGCAAATATCTGTGGGAACGGCCGTCACAACGATACAGAGGTAATTTCATGGCTCAGATCCATTCAAGGCGGTAACTAACTGCGCGAAGAAATCGCAATAGCCCGAGGCCGAAAGCATTACGTAAAGGCATTTAATTAAGATGCACCTACTCCCGTAAATCGCCCGCTTAATTCGAGATGTTACGTAAAGGAGTGCCTGTTAATTAGTTATTCCGCAACTTTCAGTGGCCGTGTCCGCCATATTTTTTTAAAAATTTTCCACCCCCTCTTACCTCCCTCTCCCCTTATTCAACGCAATTTGCCAACCGAATTTCCACATCATTGCAATTATTGTCGTCATCTCGCTTATTAATTCTCTTAATTGGCCCGATAAATGCGCGTCAATTATCGCCGAGTATAAAGTTCGACTTGAAATAAGCCGTTGCAGAAAGTAAGCGATTTTACTACCAATCGCTACTCGTTATTAATTTGTGTAATAAAATTTAATTTCTGTTGGGACTTTTTTTTCGTCTATGACTCAAGCCACGGTGAGTAATCAATTTCGCGAAAAAAATGCACTGATAGTTTCATCCGGCGAGGGATTTTAAAATATTTACTTGAGAGGCAATAAAATTATTTTATGGGGTTTATTAGTTGCTTTTACCATACACGAGTTTGTTCATTCTTATATTTGAATCAGAAATAGTTTAATAATGTGAATATAAAATCAGTTTGTTCATTTTTATGTTGGAATAAGAAATATTTTTTTTATAATGTGAATATAAAATCAGTTTGTTC